>OVAV01002746.1:0-10772 GCA_900406375.1 Iberis amara
ATAGTTACAATTTTTGATATCAAAAGTTGCAAATTTTCACATCCAAAAATGGTAATGTTTATCATTGTTTTACTAAAAAGGAATATGCAGAACGAATCTAAGATCAGTTAGAGGAGATATCAATATCCACAAAATTCTTTTATAGTAGGATCACGACTACAATTATTTGAAACCTCTGCAGCTGAAATCGGTGTCATGTTTACCGTTGAAAACACTCATATGTTGAAGATTCGCAATGACTTTCACCTCGGTATACAACTCGCTTGTACTTTGACTTAAGAGTTTTGACAGTTTTTATAGCAATTTCTTGCATGGTGAGAAGTCGTCCCTGTCTCTAAAGTTTTGTACCCCTAATCTAATAATCTCATTTTCTTTCTATTAAAGTGCTTCATATGATTGTATTAAATTGTACACTTTACCCAAACCTCCTTCTTCAATCTCGTGAGAGAAGTTTTCCTGTGGTTTTCAAAATTGCTCCAAAATCCAAATAAAGAAGTTGTCTATCATCTATTACGTTTGTTCCAGGCGTCTTTAGTTCTCTTGATAGTGTTAGCTCAATTCCTTCCAATAAGAGACAATAAAAATGCAGTAACTATATATTCCCTCCGTTTTAAATTATTTGAGATTTTGAAAACAAAAATTGTTTCAAATTAAATGATGTTTTCACTTTCCAATATTAATTTTATTGTATTTTTATATTTTGTGACAGTTTTTATTTTACGTATTGATCTATTATTTGTTGATTGTTTTTTCTTAATATAGTTTTTATCTCAAAAAACAAAAAAATGAATGGCTTTTTAAATTTGTATGTAAAAACATTAAACATCAAATATATTGAAACAAATGAAGTATATGAAAGTTGATGGACTCTCTTCATAATCCATAGGATGTCACATCATTTATTGAAGAAGTGACACAATTCATTATCTTACAAATTTGTAAACAAGTTTTATTTTAACTTAAAAATAATAAATACACAATAAATAATATGACATCATAAAGCTTTATAGAAATAAATTTAATATTCCTCTTGCATAAATTAATTTTTATTATCATCACTTTTCACTTATAACTACCATGCACATTAGTTTTTTTTTTAATAGATTTTTTGGGGTTTATTTAGAATTTTAAATATGTTTTAACTTTCAATTTTATGTTAGTTATAAAAAATATTTCAATAGATGAACAAATAATATTGGAATCAAGTATTCTTTTAAATGTATACCATTCAAGTATAACAAAAAATGAAGGAATCAAGTGTTCTTCTAATTTTTTAACGTTTGGATGGAAAATATAAAATACTAATTCAACTAATTCCACCTACAATTTTCAAAAATATAACAAATTTTAGAGGAAAATGTTCCTCAACTTTTTTTTTGTGTCAACAATGTTCCTCAACTATTTTGCAGAGGAATGAGAGGAACAAAAATATTCTTCTAATATCTTTTTCCACTTAATTATATTATACCAATAACTATTCCACTAATTTTTTTAATCTCTACCATTTGAACCCCAAAACTTAAGTCATAATTTAATTGTCCACTAAATAAAAGTTATAATTTTATTTACTCAAAAAAAAAAGAAAGTTCCAAATCTGTAAACACATAAACCAGATATTAAACACACACATAAAAAAACAAATTAAAACCAACTCCACCCAGCTTCTTTATCCAAACCGTTTTTTTTTTTGTTGTTAAAGGAATCCAAACCATTTTTCCATCCATCCAAACCACATTTGAACTTTGATTCATGATGCTCTAGCTTCTTGAACATCTTTGTCTCCTCTGTCAAAAACACATTATCTAATAATACCTAACCAATGATTAAACATAAGAAGTAATAACTAATAACTCTAAATACATGACAATTTCAGACAAAGATAGGGTAATCAATTTCTCTTACAAAGGAAACAAAATATTAATTTGCTAAAGAGGATGCACTAAAGCAAAGAAACAACATAATTGTAAAATGTCGTCAATTTTAAGCTAAAAAAATATGGAACGTGTTTCATATCTTAGATATTTTCAAACTGTCTTTCTTAATTTTAAAAGTATGGGCTGACAATCTATTTCCCCCCAAAAAAATATCATATAACATCAGATTTCCATAATTTCCACATAACTTTAGGCATAGTTCTATTTCCCCATAGTTACTAAGTTGAAAACCTATTTCTACACAATTCAAAATATCGAATCTTATAACCACACATTGGTCAAATTGAATGGTTTACATTTTATACCATACTTAATACTGGTAAGTTAAATCGAAAAGATAAATCGTATATCCAGTTGACCCTAAAAACAATCCGACCCGAGATCCGATTACCCATACCTGATTAACTTTAAAAAAAATCTGACAGACTGAAAACACCCAAAATCGATGAACCCTAGAAACAAAAATACAAAAATCGATTTTCAAGATCGAGGAAGAAGAGGATGAGCAACTCATTCTGTCTCTTCCTCATCTGAATCTGCCACTGCAAATCTTTCAGAAGACAACGCCATTCGATGTGAAGCTCGGTGGTTTACCAGAAAGTTTCTGTTAATGAAAAAGGAATTAAAATCAGACCAAAATAAAATGAAGAGAAAACTGATTGAGGAGATAAACAAATCCGCCAACCACTACAAACGAAAGAGGAAGCATTGAGTGTTCATTATCCGACATCCAACCAAACGAACGATGAAGAACACTTACTCTGAAATAAGATTTCTTTCGAAAGCCAAAATGACCAGAAAAAAATGTGAAGAAGAAATCGATTTCATTATTACTCATGGCTAATGTAAACAAGTCCACTTACTCATCGTTACTTACACACTTAGTTTCAAACAACTAAAAAACTCAACATAAGAAATCGATTTTATTATTTACTTGTTAAAATAATAATGAATGGGGATTGAAACATGCAGAGATCAACATAGAGTTATATAGCAAGGAGAAACCTTATTGAAACAATCGAATAATTATGGAAGAAGAAGATTCAAGTAGAGAACTTAACTGTGTCGTATTGTGATGCACTGATGCTCTTGATTCTTCAGAGACGGATTTGGTTTTTTTTTTGGATCTCACTTCTCAGTTTCATTTTTAATTGGATCCTAATCGTATCCCAATTTTGGTTTAGTATTGTATTTTGTTTTTATTTAGGTTTAACTTTGGTTTTTGACTTTGTTATTGGTTAATGATAACCAGTAAACCAATTAAACCAACAAATATATATTTTTAAGTTTTAAACTTCTATTTTGTGTGACTATAAGATTAGATGTTTTGAATTGTGTAGAAATAGATTTTTAACTTATTAACTATAGAAAAATAGAACTATGCTTAAAGTATATGAAGATTTGGTGCTATATGATATTTTTTTGGAAGAAATAGATCGTCAACTTTAAAAGTATGATTAAGGTTGAATTATGTGACACTTAGAAAAAAGAACTCTACTAGCATTAATGATCGGTACTAGAATGGGCCAATGTTAGGGCCATTTATATTGGTTTTTTGTGACTGTATAGGAAAACTTGACAAATAGAATGTAACCCGTTTTTAAGTAAACGAAACGGCACGCGTGTTCTTACTGCTTGTCAAAAAACCCAAGTCAGTCTCAAACGTCGACGTTTCTTTCTCATTATACCGTCTGTTGCGTAAGCCTGTAACTTCACCACCATCGTCGTTCTTCTTTTCCGAAGCGGATCCAAGGATCTGCACATATTTCTTACCCAGATAGACAGAGAGGGAGAGAAGAAATCGATATTTAATTATATGGCTTCTGCAAGCAGACCGAATTCTCTTGATGATGATGATGATGATGATACGGAAGAAGAGGTATGCCAGTTACTACCTCCAATTAACTTTTTCGTCATGTTCTCTTCTTCTCTTTGTTTTGTATCCATGAATCATGAGTTTTTTTTCAGGTACAACATTTCGATGATTTTACTCTAGCTTCTTCTTGGGAAAGGTAGTCGTCTTCACGATTTGAATGCTTTTGATTTAATACTGCCTTTTTTCTTTTCCTTTCGGAATGTCACTATTGACCCCGTTGCTTTTTTAGGTTTATTTCAGACATTGAAGCAACTTGTCGTCAATGGTTAGCCGATGGTCCCAGAAACCTGGTGGTACGTTTGCTTTTCCAGATTGTGTCATCCATCTTCGATCGAGTTCTATATGTGCAAATGGGACTTACTGAACTCGTTAGAATCACATGAGTGCGTATATATAGCTAGCTTTACTATTTCTGAATTTTGATAAACAAAAATGGACTCGGACCTGTAATGTGAAATTTACTGTAGTTATTTGCTTTATCTCTTAGATTACTTGCATTGTGTGAGTGCAGGAAAAGGGTGCTGTTGCAATGGAGGATTCGAAGACTTTGTTTAGGGTTAAATATGACCTAAAAAATGTGGCAAAGAGCTACTGCATGGAGTTCTACTTTCAAATTGACTATAATGGCAGCCAACAAGGTATATATGACTCAGTATAATATGATTTATATTTTGAAGAAACTACATTTTCTGTTTCATGATTTGCTTTCTTGAGAATGCAGCTGGAATTGGTAACTGGAACAGCAATTTGCATGATCTCCAGCTTTGCTTTGGGGTAAAGGATTTTCTGGTATGCTTTAAATCCATAACTTTCCGTAAATCTTCCCTGCTTGTTTAGATGCTCGATATTTTATTGAGTATCCTTGCATCTTCTAGTTGATTGCTCCACAAAGTGCCAGTGGGGTACTCCTTGATACACCAGAGTCTAGCAAGCTTCTAAGTGCTGTTGCTATTGCTATGTCTAACTGTGCCAGGTACAATGTCTTAGCCAGTAAAACCACTTTAGCTTTAGCATCATCATGTCAAACTTATACAAAACACTTTCTTTGAGATGATACCAAATTGCCTATCAATACTATGAAGTCCTAATAATCAAAATTAATAGGAACATCATCCCTGAGTGTCTTTGGCCAAGGAGATATTAATCAGGCGCATATTTGGTTGAGTTATTTTTAGTTAATTTCATATGACTTTGGTATGCAGCTTGTGGCCAGCCTTTGTCCCTGTACATGACCCTTCACGCAAAGCATATATTGGAATCCAAAATATGGGCACTGTTTTTACTAGAAGATTTGAAGCAGATCGTATTGCCAGTCAAGTCCCTGTGAAACTCATGCATCTGGAAGGGCTATATGAGTTGTTCGTCTCTAAGTTCGTAAGTTCTTTCAGTTCCTAGTTAATTCTGTCCATTAATACGTATTTCTTATCGAGGCGGACCTGAAATTTTTTTTACCAAGCATTATCCATCAATAATGAAAAGCTGGTTTCCAATCTAGCTGCTCTTCATTTTCTATTGTTTTTTTTTCACATACTATATTGCAGTATATATATACTTTATTACAACATGCTTCAAGATTGATATTAGTTTGGGAGCCATTTTTTTGTTTTGACTTGAGATCTGGTTGTCTATCACGTAATCAAATTGTTTTGCTAGATGTTGTATTTATTGACGACAGTTTATTATCTGAAGGTGTATTCAGGAGTGGACTTCTCAATGCATAATTTCAAAGTCCATTTTATGATGAGGCTAACATACCAAACCTTCATATATGACGAGGAGGATGAGGAAGATGATATGGATGAACTTGTGGATGACAAAGCAGACACTGCAGAACACTATGGTTCTGAGTCACACAAGAAGGTGCACTGGGATGATGATTGTCCTTGGANGCTGAAGATCCACTTAGAGGTACATCAGTGCATGTGTGAAAATATCATCATTTTAGAATTAGTATTTTACCTTTCACTCTTACAGATTAGTTAAGGTCATGTGTATATATCTGTGATTATACAACTCAAGTATCGAATTTACTACCTGATTTTTGTACACGTCTGTAATCCGACGTACACAGAGATGATAGTTGATGTGTGCTGACATAACTATATGATATCGTTCTTTAAGCATATGCTGGTCTTTCCTGATGGTATATGTGATTCAAGGAATCCATTATCTAACATTGTAGCTGATATGGACAGGATTTGAATTGGTGGTCACATGGGCTGACTGGACTGTAGAAAGCACACTCGAGATGGCGGAACTTGAAAATGTTTCACCCCATGAAGCTGAGAAGTGGATTTTACACCCAATCCTCTCACCATATTTGTAAGAAATGCTTCTCATAGTTATCCATTCTAAGACAGAATAGTTGTTTACATGTTTTGTGGTGTATTATTTTTCCCTTTCAGTTTTGTTAAAAATATTGTCTTGCCAGGGGTGATCCTTCACATGGGAAAAGAATTGATTTTGCTTCGCAACTGCTTTGCTTGGTTGAAGCGTTGGATACGTCCTTCACAACTGAATTTATGGAGGATTTTGTATCAGGTCTATTCAATTTTGTGCTTTTAATTGTTTCCTGATGTTTCAGTCACATGTAGAAACTTCCATTAGCAACAGTTGTAGCATATGAATAATTTCTCTCATGTTCTTATTCTTTTACAGCATTAGCTTTTCCTGACATTTCCACTATCTATTGCTTTTTTCAATCCCACCGTCTTATGTTCTTTTAATGCCCCGCAGTGGAAAATCCGAGTTCTGAAAGTTTGAGGACCTCAGTGGTCATACCTCCTCCAACAGTTCTTGATCGGGTGATTAAAGATCTCTTTCATGAGGGTATTTTTCTACTATATATGATGTGTGAAAATAGATGCATGTTACCAATGTCTGTGGTAGCATAGATATATGCATGTGTTACTGCTAGACAAAATTGGATATTAAATATCATTGCTGGGTCAAGAATTCGACTTACCAATGATATTATTTGCTTTAAAAACTAATATTTGATGCATGAACTTCAAAAGTTGAAGCTAGGAGCATATGAAGATATATCCCTTTTGTTCCAGACATTTGTTGGAATCCAGATATATGGTATTGTTTTACCTTTTTCCAATCTTATCTTGCAGGATCTAAACTCCCAGATTTTACTAAAGGCGAACACAGGCTTTCTCGAGCTCTTAAGGCTGCACCGCTTGAATCTCTTTTTACACAATTCTGTTTGCACTCAATGTGGTTTGGAAACTGCAACATCCGTGGTATGTGCTGGTATACACCGCCATATTTGGTTAGCCATGCATCACTATAGGCAAAATGGATTAAATTGCCAAAGATTAAGGAATTATCTGATAAATTTTTCATTTTTCATTTTGTTTTTTGCATCCCGTCTCTAGCCATTGCCTTTCTCTGGATAGAGTTTGTCCGTGAAGTTCGTTGGTGCTGGGAAGAGTTACAGCCGTTGCCAAAAATGCCAATCGACGGTTCTATTGATTTGTCTACTTGTTTGATCAACCAGAAGTTGCACCTGGTAATCCCCTATGTATCTATAACCGGAAGTGTTAAATTACGTGTCGACACTAACAATTTCTTCCTCGTTGATCAGCTTGCAATTTGCATTGAAAAAAAGTGTGAAATGAATGAAGAGTTCCTAGACTGTATAGGAAATGAAGACAGTTCGGACAGTTCAGACGCGTCGGTTTCCATGGAGGTAATTGGCTAAGTTTTTCTGTATTTTGTGCATTTGTTGTTTTGTGCTGCCAGTATGTGTTAATTAAATTAAAAATAGCAACCGAGGCGAAATGTAAAAGGTGTAGGAGTTCCAAACTCCTTCAGAAAACCCAGTAGAAGATCCTAACTCTTGCAGTGCCTCTGTGTTGTTGGCTTGAAACTTTTTTTTTTAATGAATCTTCAGGAACACCGCAAGGTTGACAAGAGAAGAAATACATCCTCAGAAGATCTACAAAGGAAACGTGACAGGTGAACTTAGCAAGTGAGAGCTCTTAGGTTCTTGTTACAAGTAAAGATAAGCAGAGAGAAGAAATCTTGATTGAATGTTAAAAAATCAGAGAGAGGAAATCTTGGCCACTGCTAAGTTTTTTAATCTCTTTTGCTTGGATACAGCTCAATTGCAGAAGAAACGTCAAATCGACTCAGATTTGAGAAGAAAACTGAAAGCACAGATTCTGTGAGCCAACGCCCAACAGATGCCTTCAGGAGAGGTTCGGCTGGACCAGTGGGGACCATGATGCTCCTGAAATCACGTCAGCAACTCCATGCCCCGTATACCCAGGTTAGTATCCGACTTGACCTTGCCTGCTTCCTATCTTGTTGATAACAATTTCATGTTTTCTTTTATATGACAGGATCCACCTCTTATGACTGAGGATATGCATGAAGAAAGACTCCAGGCTGTTGAGGCGTTTGGCGATTCCCTTGTAAGCTCAACTTCGTCGTAGAAGTTAATATTGTTTGGTTATCTACGTAGAATGTTTCTATAAGCATAATTTCTCTTAGCAAATGTGTTTTATGCATTTCCTTGCTGAACTATAGGTTTTTGTGTATATGATCTTGTGTTTTATGTAGACTAAATAAAAGAACATGGGTGATCACTTTTCTTTTAGTTCATTTTGTCGTTTGTCTATTTAAAATATATTTGCCCTTTGAATTTCAGAACATTCCTGGCCAGTTGGAGAAAGACATTTTATTATCTGGTGAGATTCTTATATTCTGTTTCTGTTGACTAGGGATGAGAACATAGAAGAACTGTAAACCTATCGTCCATACATCCCTTACTTCTTAGTTTTGTTATCTCACAAAGGTGTTTGCAGACATGTCAGCATTCAAAGCGGCAAACCCAGATGCCATATTCGAGGACTTTATCAGATGGCATTCACCTGGAGATTGGGAGAGCTTTGAACCTAAAACCACTGAACCATCGGCAGGCCCCCTCACTGACAGCTCAAAAGGTAAATGGCCTCCTCAAGGCCGCCTTTCTAGACGGATGTCTGATGAAGGAAACTTATGGAGGAAAAGTTGGAACAGTGCACCTGCTTTGCCAGCAGATGACCAAAAGCCTCTCCTAGACCCCAACAGAGAGGGAGAAAAGGTCCGTATCGTTTTGAGATCATTCATGCTGATAACATCTTGCGAGAGCTACATTTGACCTCATTCTCTTGACAAATTTTTCAGATTCTTCATTACCTGGAAACAGTGCGGCCTCATCAGCTTCTTGAGCAAATGGTCTGCACAGCTTTCAGAGGATCAGCGGACACTCTTAACCAGACAAATTTTGGGGACATGAAAGATATGACCTCTAAATTGGACCAACTCTATCGCACCATCAAATCTACTTTGGGGTCTTTACAACGTAATACTTCTTTTCTCTCTAATTATACAAACACTTTGAACCACCTTCTCCTTTTGACCCTCGTCTTAATATAGCAAATATTTGGATGCAGGCGACAATATTTCAGACAGAGTAAATGTCGTCAATGACCTGAGACATCTCTGCGTGGTCTTTGAACATGTGGAGAAGTTGGTAACAGTTGCAGCATCTCTTCACAGGAAGTTCCTGGACGCATCACGCCTTGCTCAAGTTATATTCAGTGATTTCTACGGCATTTATGCTTCAACGATGGAAATGAGCTCAAAGGATGAAGAGAGCAAAAGCAATACGGTGAGTATATCTTTTAAACTAACGAGAATGTCTCTAGTTAGGGAATGTAATAACGTGTCTGGTCATGAAAACACAGGAGATGGAAGTAAGTAGACAGGAAGTGAGTTATAGAGAGAGACAAGTGGTGTCAAATCTGTTCTCGCCACCATCGGCGAACCAGTCATGGAGGAAAGTGTTGAGTATGGGAAATCTTCTAAACGGACATGAACCCATTCTAAGGGAGATCATATTCTCCACCGGAGACAATGTCAACAACGGAATCCATTACGCGGCTGCAGCTGACGTGGCAGCCTCCAGTGACCGGAGGGGAGAAGAAATTGAGACTCACAGAATGTACGTCTCTGGAACTTCTAATGATCTCCGCGTTGCACTTTCTGTTACTTCTTGTGATTGATTCTTTTTCACTTTAAATTAAATTAACCTTGTTGATATAAGAACATGATTGGTCTCTTACAGAAAAATTACCAAATGAAATTCTGCTTGAGACAAATGTTTAAGCGTAACTGAGACAATAGATACAGATATCTCACTTATAGATGTGATATATATGTGACATTATGCGATATGCGTGACCTGTGTTCATAAATCGATTTAATTTGATTGTCGTTGATTGAAGACAATTGATTTGTGTATTTCTTTTTTTCTTCCTCCTACGAATGTGTTTTCCTTTGGAAAACTTCCCTTTAGAGAGAAATAATTAGATTTATTGCTATTATATGAATTTTATGTTACGTATCTATTCTATTAAAGGAGAAGCACATTTTTCCAATAAGGCAAAATAAAGTTTATATTTACAAAAAATGTCATTGGTTTAAAGATTTTCATTGAACAAAAAAAATTTTTCTCCAAGGACATTTTTTTGGAGGCGCACGGATCCTATGTTGGGCCGGATCTGACCCGAAAATCGTTCATTGTTTATAAGAAAATAAAATGATACAAAATCAATTGAAATCGAATTAGCATTATTGGCGAGCGATCATCAAAATTTGTTGCGATACACTGTTATTAAATTTTGGATATTTTTCATAAATGTTGTTGTTTGAATTTGAATTTTTGTATATTTTCATATCTTTTTATATGGAAAACTTTTGATTGAACAAGAATTGTGGAACAAGTTTTCCAAAATTTGAATGTTAAAAAACATTTTTACTTTATCAAAAATGTTATTAGTTGTTTTATTAAATATATGTTTTAGTTATTTATATTAAAACTTTTAAAATTTTAAAATATTATCGACTTATTAAAATTTGAAGATGTTATAATTCTTAAATAAATTAACTGCATAAAATTATATTAT
>OVAV01002747.1:0-10769 GCA_900406375.1 Iberis amara
AGAGGCTGACACGTAAGCTCAAAATGCTCCTCTTTTAATATGTTGAATGTTGAAGATGTGGAGATGGTAAATGTATAGATGAATTACATGAATTTATATACAGAGGATGTAAATGCACTTGAGGAAATACTATATACATCATAATTAATGAGAATCAATCAGAGTATTTTAAGGGAGATGATGAAAATCATAATAATTTATATGCTTTTAATTATTTTTTTTAGAAAATTAAAAGAAAATCTAAAGGCGGAGCAATTCATATAAATACTCTGTAGAGAAACTCTTTTAACCTTCCGGTTTGATTTTTCCGTCGAATGGATTCTCCGATGAATTCCTCCGAAAACCCTACTGTTTCCGGCTTCAACCAGATCTACGCCGATTTGATAATCTCATCACTTCTTTCGTCACCTGAATTATCTCCGATCTCCATCGCCTGCTCCTTTGATCGAGTGCTCGATAAAGCTATAGCTTCCGTTTCCAGTGATGTATCCGTTCAGGATTCTCTCGTTGATCGTACTCTTGAACTTGCATCGATTCTTCTAGACTCCACTAAACGATGCTTCAGAAGACGAGCTTCTATTCACAATTCCACTTCCTGGTTCCTTCCTCCTGAACTCACTATTAAGGTAACAACAAATCGGAGATTTCTCACACCATTATCGATTACTGTTCTGAGTTATTGACTATAGAGAGAGATGTTGCTTTAAAGCTTTGCTTAACGCCTTTGATATTGTTCATGGAAACTTGATTCTCTGTGTTATTGACTGATTTTGCTCAAAAATTTTTAGGTGTTTTCGATGCTTGATACAAAGTCTCTTATGCAAGCAGCTGCTTGCTGCACAATGTTCAACAGCTGTGCAATGGATCGTTCATCTTATGCTCACATAGACTTGACAACAGCTACTAAACTAACTGATAGCGGAGTTGTGTGTACTATGATCCATCGAGCTGGAAAAGAACTCAGGTGAGAGAGAGTCTGTGTGTTTCAAGCAACAAATGTTCTGATCAATGTGATGAATGTACTTCATTTCTAATGGTTCTTCTGTTTATGTATGTAGATCCATCAAGCTTGGTCGTGTTACTCGCCTAGCTAGATCTGATTCTACTCCATCAGTGGTTACAGGACCCTTTCTTTCTCCGTTGACCTATAATCGCGGTTTCCTTGGGTATTGGCTTGATTACAAGTTTAACTAGTTTTGAAATCTCAGCATTAAAACTTGTTATTTTTATCTGGCTTGTCCAGTTTTAACCTATCTAATGGAGTTAAGGTTGAAAACGAACAATTTGTTTATTGCTAATGCCTTAGGAAGAAAAGAGTAGACTCGAACTCAAGAATTAAGCCTGGGAGCAATCAAGATAAATCTTCTTGTTTAATATCTTGAAATCTTGTTTAAATCCCTTTTGATTGTTGTGCATTTGAAAGTGATTCACAATCTCTATCACTAGTTTCACTGGTTTCTTGCTCAAGAAATTGTTCTTCTGTTATCATTTTCATTTCAATCTTTCTTTTCTTCATTCAACTAGGAGTCGCTTGAGAAGCCTAAGACTTTACAATATCAGACCGATGAACTACAATTCCTTAAATGAGGTGTTTTCAGTTTGTTCAAATCTCACTGATCTGAGAATTGTTGGAATGTAAGTTTGTTTAAGAGTGCCTACTTGTTTATATCGAATTGTCATCTTTTGATTCTTTTGCTAATTCCTTGTGCAACATTCTCTCACTTTTGCATTACTCTGTGTTTCCTATAACAGAAATAGTCCAATTATGCATCTATTTAAGACACTGACAGTAAGTTGTCGTTTGATAGAGAACCTATGCTTAGAGACTAGCTTCGCAGGTAAAGCTTCTTGTCTTGTTTACTCCAAGGTTTTTTTCAAGCTTTCCTAATTATGTAACAGGTATGGCTGACAGTGAAAATGGTGCACCTTTGCTAGAGTTTGTGACCAACTCCCAAAACTTAACTTACCTAACGCTCATATGTTTTGGAGTAACTGATGAAATGGCTCTAAATCTTGTTGAGGTATGGGTCTCTGGTATGCACCATCAAAGCTTTCTTTACAGAACCTGAAAAATTTCGGATGTTATTTGCAGAGTTCTCGTAAATTGAAGTACCTGAATTTGTCTAGATCGTCTACAATCCATGGTCAATTTTTGAGGTGCATACATGAAATGTTGTTATTATCGCAATTTCCTTTATAAGCAAAAAAAATTCACATAAAAAAATTGGTAGGGATTTGGGACATAGCTGCAAAGAAGATAGTACACTCAAGACTCTAATATTGCGAAATTGCTATTATCTACTTGAGGTAAAAATGATCATAGTTTTTTTTTTGTTTGTTTTTCATCAGATTTGGTCTCACTAACAACCTCTCTGATATTTCAGAATGAAGTTGTGGAATTCTGTAACTCATTACTCAAAGGAAACTTTAAATCTATTCAACACATTGTAAGTCATGCCAAAATTCTATAAGATTGATTTTACTCAGTATACCCAGCGTTCGGTTTTCGGTTTCGGGTTCGGTTCGGATAATTCGGATTTCGGGTTATTCGGTTAGGGGTATATAGGAACCGTTTGGGTTATTTAAAAATTCGGTTCGGATTCGGTTCGGGTTTATTCGGGTTTGGTTCGGTTTTTTCATTTTTATTAGGACCCGAAATGGAAACGAAAATCCAAAATATCCGTAAAATAATCCAAATTATCCGAACAACCTAGCTAAAATCCAAGTTAATCGAATAAAAACCCGAAATATCGGACGAAAACCCATAAATGTTCGAGTTACCTTACTAAAATACCTATTTTTTCTACCTAAAATCCTAACTATCGGATTTCGGTTCGGTTTTTCGGGTTAAAGATATATAGGATCCGTTCGGGTTATTTGGAAGAACGGTTTGGTTTCGGTTTTTTCGGTTCGGATTTCGGTTTATATGCCCAACCCTACTCAATTTCTTCTTTTTTTTTCAACAGGATGTTTCAAATAATAGTGGCTTAATGGCTTTTTTTCAAGAGAGATCTCACAAACCAAAGTAAGTGATAATTGATCCTTCATTGTAGATCACAAACTAACTAACTAACTAACTATGACTCACTGATTTATATCTTATACAAATTGTTGGTTTTGTGTTTGTAATGTAGCTTTCCATTGGAAAAGCTGAAAGAAGAAAGATCAGATATCACATTTGTGGCTGATTTTCCACTAAAAAGGTATTCATCAATTACAATTAAAGTTGTGGGTATTTTTTTAGAATGATTGAGATTGTGATATTTTTGGAACCAATCGAAAAAAATTTTATTTTATAATTATCTTTACAATTATTAAGCTTACTAGATGATAACTCGCATTATGCGCGGTATATATATTTTTTATAAATATTTATATTTGTATTGTCAATTAATTAGATGTGAGCGTGTGTATATATATATATATATATATATATATATATATATATTTATCTTTAGTTGTGCAATATTTTTTTTATCATTTTAGTTAAATTTGCATATGGTTTGCTGTTATATAAGTTTATGTGCCTAATTAAAATTATGTAGTATTAAATATGATAATGAGGACAACATATAATGAATTGTTATAGATTTTTTTAAATTTAAAATTAATTTTGTTTTAAAATAGTAAGAATATTTAAAATGCTCAATTAATTCTTTTTTGTTAAATCAATTATTTTAATTTACTTCTTATTTTAGGAAAATTAAATAATATAAAGAGTCATAACGAGTGTTCGGATATATGTATAGTGTGAGTGGTAATATATGTAATTAGTTATCAAACTAAATAGTTTTTTTTTAAAAATGCCAGATCATCATTGCAAGTATATAAATAAGAGTTTTTAATATATATATATATATTGATTTATGTTCAGGTCAAAAAAGAGTTATCGTGTGTGTGATGAAGAGTTAAGAGTTATAGAAAAGATGGAAGAGAAAGATGGAATGATAAATGAAGATGAAGATGAATATGAAGAAGAAGATGAAGAAGAAGAAGAAGAAGATGATGAAGATTACTCTAGTGGTGATGATATCATGCCCGATTATTATTGAAAAACTAAACAGAGTTTGCTAAGTATTACTTTATGTTTTTTGGTTAAATTATACGCATATTTAAAAAAGAAATGGATGGAATATCATTTTTTGTGTGGGAATTGTGCATGACCATTGTGCACTTTAACTATATACTATATAATAATTTTCTTTAATTTTTTTTTGTCACATTATAGTATGTTCTAGGGCTGGCAAAAAAAACCGAATCCGAAAAAAAAACGATTCTGGATCGGTTTTGATTCTATCCAAATTACTCGATGATTTTTGAGACGAAGAACCATGGGTATCAGATAGGAACAAACCGAGAACCGATGGGTAGAACCGAATTTTTTTTGTTGCTTTTAATATTTTTTAAGGTATTTTAATATAATTTTAGATATTTAAAAATAATTTCAGATATTTTAAACAAATTTCGGGTAATTTTTTTTTTCGGTAACTTTTTTTTCTTTTTTGAGTAATTTTTTTTGTTTTTTCGTGTATGTTTTTGTTTTCGGGTAATTTAAGTCATTTCGAATCTAAAATACTCGGAACCGATTAGGAACCACTTAGGAACCGAACTGACCTGAAATCGATGAAAACTGAACCAAAAATTTCAAAAGAATCAATTAGATATTAAAATCTAGGATCCGAAAGAACCGGAATCGAATGGTTTCTACCCGAAACCGACTTGAATACCCAGCCCTAGTATGTTGTATCTATAACCGGTGTGAAATACGATTTTTTTCTTTGAAATTAGATGGCAAAACAGAATCAAATTATGAATAAATTCGATAACTAGAAATTTATGTGAGACTATAAAGTTGAAACCTTTTTGACAAAAAAGAATAAGTTAGAGCCTCTTAATATTCATTACACATGTGGATTAAAAATAAAATGTTATTTCCAGCACTGAGATGATTTTGGGAATTGGAGAATTTTTCTATCAACTCTTGTTTTTGCCGTATATATCTTCAAAACCATCAGCTACTCTTTTTCTTCTCTCTTCAATCATTTCTGAATATGACTACAATAAAAAAAACAAATTTACATATCAAAAACAAGAACAAGATTTGCTCAATAAGACAAAAAAGTTGAAGTCTTGTTTCAATAAGATTATAGAAACCATCATTGTGTACTTAACTCTGACCTTGGTAAGTTTAAAAGGTGAAGCTTGTTTACCTTTGGATAGCTATAAAGGAAAATGTACCACCAAGCTCCAATAAGACCAACCACAAGTGATGAAACGAAGATCGAATGTAGTATTAACCAGCTACATGCTACTATTGATACACCCGTTAACATTATGGTCCATGGTTGACACCTGATAAACATAGCCAATTAGCCATTGCTAACTAAAACACTACTTCATGAAAAAGGAAGAATCATGGCTGAGCTTTCGGATATTCGGTTCGGTTACGGTTCTTCGGTTTCCTAAATTTTATTACCCAATCGATCCATTTCAAATTTTCGGTTCTGTTCTTGTTCAGTTCCAGGTCGGTTCGATTTTATATTTGAGGAACCGAAAATTAACCGAATTTTTTGGTTCTTAATCGGTTCCGGGTATTTCAAACCCGAATTTTAAAAAAACCCAATAAATAAAAAAAAGTACCCGATACTAAAATAGAATACAAGAAAATTTAAGACGAAAAGTACCAGATAAACGAGAAGTATCCGATAATAGAATAAAATACCCGAAGGTTTAAAACGAAAAGTATCCGATAAAGAATAAAATATCCGATAAAACAATAAAATACCCGATAATAGAATTTGCTAAGTGACTAACTAACCCAAAATATAAATGTATGTATATATTCGGTATTCGGTTCTACCCATCGTTTTCAGTTCAGTTCCGGTTCCTACCCGATACCCATGATTCTTCATCTCAGAAACCATCATAATATGGGTGAACCAAAACCGAACCGGAACCGTTTTTTTTTTTCCGGTTCTTTGGTTCCGGCTTTTTTTGCCCAGCCCTAGGAAGAAGTCTAATCCATTTTCAGAAGCTAACAAATACGATTCCTTTTTAGAGTCTTCAAGATTCAAACCAAAAACCAATACAAATGATTCACAAAAGAAGAAAACTTTTGCAAATGGGAATTTGAATTGAGATATTTACCAGGAAGGTTTTGTATCCCAAACGGAATCGTATTCGAGAGATAGATTGTCTAAGTAACCTTCCATATCATCAACTACACCATTTTCATCAACAAATCTCGAATCTTTACGATTCTCACTAAAACCTCTAACGTTCGTGCTAATCCTTGCTGGTTTCAGATTTAGTGGATGATAAAGCTTTGTTTGAGAATTGAGTATTGTAACTCGAGTCTGTATCTGAGGCTGAAACCTAATCGGCGATACAGTCACGGTGGAGATTGAGAGACACTCCATTGGAAGATGATAAAGGATAAAAGGACTCAATTGACTCTTAGGGGTGGTCATAATTACCCAAGAACCGAAAAACCGAATCGAACCAAACCGTACCGAAATTAGTTTGGTTCGGCTATGGTTTTTTTTAAATTACCCGAATGATTCTTATTATCAAGATCTATTGATATCAGTTTGAATCAGGAATAAAAAAAACCGGAAATATAAAATAAGTATTTATACCAAGAACCATAAATATGTCTCTTTTACCAATTTATAAATATTTTCAGTTATTTTCTGGATATTTCTGATACTTTTAATTCTTTTATGTATTTTTGGTCTTAAAAATTTTGAGTATTTTCAGGTTTTTTGGTTTTTTCGAACATTTTTAGGTTTTTGGGTATTTTTTCGGTTCTTTCGGTTTTTTTGGATAAAATATATGAACCGAACTGGAACCAATAAGTTATCGGTTTTCAAATGGTTCTAAAATTTAAGATCCAAACTAAACCGAACTGATCTAGAATCGAACCAATCCGATTTCTAATGATTCTTATATGAATTCTATATTGAAAAAAGCGAAAAAAACCGATCAGAACCGAACCAAATAACCGAACGCCGACTCTTATTAAAAAATTTTAAAATTTTTGGGTGAATAACGAATATTATAGAAACTTATGTTATAGGCTTTTATATTGGGCCTAAATGTTATGGCCCAATACCAAAAACACGCATATATTTTAACTCAAAGCCCTAATCGTTGAATCGTCTGATAAGATTTTGTTTTTCTCTATCGTCGGAGAAGTGAAATTTTGGGGATCTGAAAAATGACGATGAACTCGCTTCCAAGGAGATTTGGTAAGAATCAAGGCTATTTAGATAGAGATTATCGTAACGGAAGGAGATCTGATTCAGAATCTGATGAAGAATTGAAAGGATTGAGTCATGAAGAGTATAGAAGACATAAACGGCTTAAGATGAGGAAATCAGCTAGGTTTTGCTTTTGGGAGAATACGCCAAGTCCACCTAGAGGTCAGAATGAAGAATCAGATGATAACGTTGATGATATTTTGGAAAAGGATGATGATGATTTGAAATTGAAAGAAAGGAAAAGTGAATCTGAGTCTGGATCTGAATCTGATGATTTGAGAAAGAGGAAGAGTAAGCGCAAGAGCAGGAAGAGTAAACGTAGATCTTATGATAGTGATAGTGAATCTGAAGGGAGTGAGAGTGATTCAGAAGAGGAAGATAGGAGAAGAAGAAGGAAGAGTAGTAAGAAGAAGAAAAGCAGAAGCAGTAGTAAGAAAATTCGAAGAAATAGGAGAAAGAGAAGATACAGTGACTCTGATGAGAGCAGTGATGAAGATAGTTCTGATACTGAGATTAGTGATGATGAACATACAAAGTCAAAGAGCAAGAGGAGAAGGAAGAAGATTGCTTCTTCTAGCTCTAAACGAAGGAAAACAAAGTCAGAAACCGAAGAAAACGATGGCTCTGACTCTGATTCGAAACCGAAAGTAGAAGAAACTATACAGAACGTTGAACTTGATGAAGAGGAGTTAAAGAAGTTTAAAGAGATGATTGAATTAAAGAAGAAATCTTCAGCTACCGAAGAAGACGGCGAAGAAGCTGATGTTGGTCCAATGCCATTACCTAAAGCTGAAGGGCATATTAGTTATGGTGGTGCTTTAAGACCTGGTGAAGGAGATGCTATAGCACAATATGTACAACAAGGTAAACGTATCCCACGTAGAGGAGAAGTAGGTCTTAACGCTGAAGAGATTCAGAAATTCGAAGATCTTGGTTATGTAATGAGTGGAAGTAGACATCAAAGAATGAACGCGATTCGTATCAGAAAGGAGAATCAAGTTTACAGTGCTGAAGATAAACGAGCATTAGCTATGTTTAACTATGAAGAGAAGGCGAAACGTGAAGCTAAGGTTATGTCTGATTTGTCTAGGCTTGTTCAACGTCATATGGGTGAAGAGTTAGGACCTAATCATGATCCTTTTGGTGCTGGAAAAACTGATGGAGCTGATGATTGATTTGATTCACTTACTCTCTGCTTGTGTGGGTACTTTCAATCTTATGCTTTTTCTTCTTGCAGACTGTTTGTTCCTTATGTGCATCATAGTTACTGCTGTTTGATACTTGCCCATCAATGAGCTTCATAGACTGATTGTTGTCTCTAGTCTAAAGACTCTGGCTTTGGGAATCTGAAACTTTCTTGTATGCTAAATAGATTATGAGCTTCAATGATTATGCGTTATGCCTCATATGATTGCCATTGTGTGTGAATTATCATAGATTCTGACTTTAGGAATCTGTAACTGTTCTTGTATGCTAAATAGATTATAAGCTTCATTGATTGCAATTGTGTGTGAATCAATGGCGGAGGCAGTAAGGGAGAAGTGGGGTCAGCTGACCCCACTTAAATTTATTTTATTTTATTACATATCTCTTATATGGATTAATATTTGAACTCGTAACTCGTTAATACAAACTTTGTGTTATTAGAACTTGAGTTTCTTTGGTTAAACTAAATTATAATTATGTGAACAATAAATAGAGTAATAAGTAAAAAGTAATTTTATGAGAAAAAAACTTGCACACTTTCATTCTCTTTTCTCTACTAAAAGAAAATCTCTATCAATTTCAAATTGATTTGGTTACTAAACTAAGACATCATAATTATTTTTTGTATTTGATTCTATTATGAGTTTATTATCTTTTAATATATTATGAAATATATATATATATATATAATAATTTTAACAGTTTTTTTTTTGATAAACCGAGGGAGTTTCGAACCTTTGGTCCATAATCTCCCTCGGTGCCCGGAGCCAGCCGTTGATAATACTTGTTTAAGGCATAAATCACTCATCCCAAGAGATTCAAACTAGTGAATTTGAACACTCTTTGGAGTGCCTCAACCACAAAACCAAAGTCCCTTGGTAATAAATTAAATAGTTGAACTATAATTTTTATATACCCATCAGCTTTTAGAATTTAAATTCTAATGACTGGCTATGTTTAGTCATAGTAATTACTATATACTAATATCAAAGTTTGACAAAAAGAAATTTCAAACTATAAAAGATGTTAATTTTGCTGTCAGAAGTGTATCATTGCATTTGACGTGTTTGTAATGTACATAGTTTATTATAGTTCATATTTTACAAGTTAATTGAATTATTGTGTTAGCCTATTAGTAATGAGACTAAAAAATCTAGATAATTTGAATTTAGTGAAAAGTTTTGGCTATAGACTATAAATTGAATATTATATGTTTGATTGTCTTGTTTCCTACGTTGAAAAAGAAATATTTGAAAAATGTAACAAATGAAATGGTGATCTAAAATTTTCAAGTCATGAGTACACATAGAATTCATTTATAGTTGTATTGTTATTCTTTATGGTTATAAATTATGTTTTTTTTTTTAATTTATTTTTTTGCCCCCGGTAAAATAAAATTCTAGCTCCGCCACTAGTGTGAATGATCAAAGAGTTCGACTTTAAGGTATCTAAAGCTGTTTGATCAAGACACAAAACGAATATAGATTGCAATTATTAGGGGTGGGAAATCGGGTTTTCGGGTCGGGTTCGGATCAGAAATTTCGGGTTCGGGTCAGGTCATATCGGGTTCGGGTTCGGGTCAACATTATGAAAATCGATTTATGCCCGAAATTTTTTTGATCCCAATAAGTTCGTATGTACCCAAAATTAGATAAAATATTTTAAATCTACAAATACCCGAAATTATTAAAAATACTCAAAATTAGTTAAAATGTTAATATAGTTTTTGGTTTTATGTCATCACAAACCATTATTTTTTCAAAAAACAACAAAAATATTTCTAAAAAACAAGGAAAGAAGTTGAATCGAGAAAAAAAATTTCATACCTAAACCATAAAATTTGCATATAAGTTGAAGTTGGCAAGTGTATTATTTTGTTTAATGCATCAATTCGGGTTTTCCAGGTACTCGATCGGGTATCGGGTTGGATCGGGTCGGATGCTCAAAAAATATTAGCTTGAAATCCACTTGGGTAGTTGAGGTTTTCAGGTTCGGTTCGGATTTCGGAAAATATGCCCACTCCTAGCAATTATGCATTTACTTTGTGTTGTGTTTGTTGATAAAGATTGGATTTTGTAGTTTGCTTTGGTTGAGTTCTAATAAGTATGCTACAACAACCAATTATTTAGAATTAACGTGAAAGCCTTTATTGTAGTGTCATCAACATCACCATTAAGGATTACTATTTTATTACTGGAATCTCCATAATCACTTTTTTTCTCACCAAATACATAAAAAATAAAACCTCTATTAACAAAATAAAGACAAAACCCTAGCCGCTTAACGTTTTCTCTCTGACCC
>OVAV01002748.1:0-10170 GCA_900406375.1 Iberis amara
TACTGATTAGTGACAAATTCCAAAGCAACATATTAGCGACAGATCAAAAAGCAACAAATTAGCGACAGATTAAAAAGCGACAGATTAGTGACAGATTCCAAAGCAACAGATTAGCGACAGATTAAAAAGCAACAAATTAGTGACAGATTAAAAAGTGACAGATTAGTGACGGATGAAAAAGTGACAAAATACCTACAGATTTATCCACAAAACAATCCGTCCTTAATTCGTAGGTAATTAAGTTGCTATGTCGTCACTATTCGGTCGCTAAATTCTGTCGCTTTTCTGTCACTTATTAGCGACAGAAAAGCGACAGATTCTAAAAACCGGCCAAATAGAACGGACAAAAAAACAGTCACTTTTATGTCGCTTTTTGCCAAAAGCAACAGAAAAATGATAGATATGGCTGTCACTTTTTGGTTGTTTTTTTGTAGTGACTAAAATGAAGATTCCAACTCCGAAATGCTTGCTTCAAAACATAAATAGAACGGCGAAGCTTCCATACCTTTCCAATAATCTTAGGAACTGTGAAACCTTCGAGTTGTGTCATGTACATATCCTCTTCGAAATTTCCATTAAGGAAAATGTTTTTCACATCTATTTGTCATATCTCATAGTTATGATAGACAACATTTGCTAGGAGAATCCGAATGGACTTAAGCATCATGACTGGAAATTAAGTTTCATTATAGTCAATACCATGAACTTGTGTTAAACCTTTAGCTACCAATCTAGCTTTGTATATCTATATATTACCATCCATGACAATTTTCTTCTTGAAAAACCATTTGCACTCATTGGTTCCAACACCACCAGGCAACTCAACCAAAGTTCATACTTTATTAACTGACATGGATTCCATTTCGGATATCATGGCCTTTCACCATTTTTCAGAGTCAGGGTCCATCAATGCTTCCTTGTAGGAAGTACGTTCATCACTTTCTATAATTAATAGATCACGATGATTCGTCACCCAATCCCCAAATCTATTGGGCTCATGACGGTTCCATTCAGACATATGCACCTCAGGTTCAACAGGTGTAGTTTCTACGATTCTTCGTAGATTCAATTGATGTTCTTCTTGTAAGATTGGAACATCCTTCTGTTGTTCTCGAACTTATTTGAGTATTACTTTACTCCCACTGGCTCATTGTGACAGAAATTCTCTTTCGAGAAAGGCACTATTTCGAGCAACAAACACTATGTTCTTGGTGGGATTGTAGAAGTAATAACCTTTGGTCTTTAGGATAACCAACAAAGAAACATTTATCAATTTTGGGTCCAAGCTTCTCTGTCAACATGCGTTTAACATAAGCATCACAACCTTATTTTCTGATCCATATCTCATATGGAGTCTTTGTCACTGACTTTGATGGAATTCTATTTAGCGTAAACGCAGAGGTTTCTAAGGCATAACCCCAAAAAGATAATGGAAGATCTGCATGACTCATCATCGATCGAACCATATCCAATGAAGTTCAATTTCTCCTTTCCGACACACCATTCCATTGTGGTGTTCCCGGTGGAGTGAGTTGTGAAACAATTCCAGATTCTCTTAGATGATCACCGAAGCTTGGCTTAGATATTCACCTCCACGATATGATCGCATGGTTTTAATTTTTTTGCCAAGTTGATTCCGTACTTTATTATGAAATTCCTTGAACTTTTCCAAAGACTCATATTTATGTTTCATTAGGTAAACATAATCATATCACTTATACTCTAGGCCCACATACATCTAAATGTATCAAGCCCAAGAGATCATTAGCCCTTTCAATGTTTCAAGTAAATGGAGCTTTAGCCATTTTTCCCAAAAAAAAAACTTACATGTCTCATAAGATTCATAATCAAACGAGCTCAAAAGTCCATCATGATGAAACTTTTGAATGTCTTTCTCATTTATGAGGCCTAAACGACAATGCCAGATAAATGTTGTATTTAAGTCATTAAACTTAAACTTCTTGGTACAAATGTCATAAACAGGCGAGTTTTAGGTTTAGAACGTAAAGTTCATTCTCTAATGGAGCGATGCCATAGAAAATACCATCAATACCAAAAGGACAACATTATTCTTGATCAAAATTTCAAAACCTTCAATGTCTAAACATGGAATTGAAATGATATTCTTGTTTATAGCAAGAACATAGTAACAATTCTAAGTTCTAAAACCATGCTTGTAGGTAAGGACAATTTATATGTTCCTGTAGCTAATGCAGTAACTTTTGCTCCATTAGCCACACGTAGTTCCGCTTGCCCTTCCTCCAAAACTCTACTGGTTTCCAGTCCTTCCATATTCACGCAAATGTGAGCACCATGGAGTGGAGTTAGAAGTACTAGCATTTACTTCTATAACATAAATACCCGAAGAAGAAACATCAAATGTTTTCTACTTCTCCGAATCTCCAAAATATTTAAGGAAGTTTCATTCATTCAATTTATCCTTCCTAAGGACATATTGCAATTAACAAGAATTGTGAGGGTTTCACATAACTGCCAAGAAAGAAAAAAAAAGCAAAGTAAAAATTAATATGATGTTCATGAATTCAGAGCATTCTTGACATTTAAGAGAACTCCTGCTAAAAGAAAAATTACTTTAAAAGAGTTTAGTGATCTAAGATCCATATTTCACTAGAATCCAAGTGAGATTTGGCTCCACCCATGAATGTCTAGCTATTTAGGTAAGCAACNGCAAAGTAAAAATTAATATGATGTTCATGAATTCAGAGCATTCTTGAAATTTAAGAGAACTCCCGCTAAAAGCAAAATTACTTTAAAAGAGTTTAGTGATCTAAGATCCATATTTCACTAGAATCCAAGTGAGATTTGGCTCCACCCCTGAATGTCTAGCTATTTAGGTAAGCAACACCATTGCTAATTATATCCAATATAATTCTTGGTTGTGGATGACATCTTATGTCTTATCCAACCCTATGTCTCTAAGACCAAAACCGTTTTGATAGTCTAGTCAAGTAAATCAATCTTATTTCACATAGTAACAATTACTTCTGTAATTCTCAAACCATCATGGACCGCTGTATTGGCAGACCCGCCACATAATGATAAATTTTTTTGATTGTCACTATTTGTCTCACTTTTAAACTATTGTAGACTGCTGCTTTGGCAGGCCCGCCATATAAAAATTTAAATTTTGAAAATAAACAAGATAGAAGAGACATCAATATACTTAACATTAACTGAGGAATAAACTAAATGTAGTAATTTTATATTCAAATTTATATCAAATATAAAACAATAAAATATAATATATACTTATGATATATATGTAACTAACTGAATTAAATAATTAAATCAATTAATTAGGTAACATAACTTAAAATTCTTAACTCTAATCACATTAGAATTTAGAAGAATAATTTGGATAACAATATAAATCTTATTTAATTTATTAATAACCAAACCAATTGGTTTACTAAAAATCAAACAAAAACATGCATTTTTGAACCGATTTACACATAATCAATTCTGTTGGATATTCTCAACAATAACCAACAACATGCAAAAATATAAAATTCATAATTACAACACTACACCTGTAAAGATTTAAACATAAGCAATGATGCTCTAATTATCAATAATAATTAAAGACTCATAATTAAAACACGTATGATTATGATGTATGGCATGATTTCTTTCATCGACAAAATCAACTCACCTATAACTATAATATACATTATTATAATACACACCATGTGTATTACACAACAACGATTTCTTTAATCAACAAAATTCAAAGACACATGCAATGTAATTATCTAACGACATAATATGAATGATTTATATATATTAGATAAACACACACACTAGATTTAAATTCAAATTATACATGTTCGCTCTGATACCACTGTTAGAATTCGTAGAGATTTATAACGCTTTATAAATTGATCTAGCAAATTATATTTTCTAGGATTCGTGCAAATACTGATATAAATCTAGAATACAGAGTTTGGAGATACCTGGATATTCTACAGTGGAATAACTAATCTAATTAGTCTAAGGTTTCTGAGTAATCCAATTGTTGTGCCTCTACTGGTATCCACACACACAAACTGGATTGAAAAAGAATGCTAGTACCGACAAGATCAAATCTCATTAGATGTTAAGACAAACTAGTTGTCTCTGTCTCTTTTTCTCTCTAGGATTTCGTCACACGATTGATAGTAATTAACCTTAAGCAATATATATATGTTACATTAACGTTTTGTGTTATAATGGGCCAAGCCCAATTACAAGGGTGACTCTTAATCACATTGTGACTTACATGTAATTAACATGTGAATTACATGTAATTAGAATTAATTATTTTAATTAAAATAGTAAATTTATCATACGTATATCTTATATAACATATAATTAATAACACCACTAAACCTAATAAAATTTATGATCTAATTTGTTTAGGTGTGTGACCATGTATGATCATATAATATTAGCAATGGACTTATCGACCATAGATTATAAGCGGTCTCTAGCAAAACATTATAACTACATAATATTATACGATAGTCAAACCTTGACACTACAACTTTATCTAGAGTGAGTACAACAAATTTCAAAACATACCCAACAATATCCCTTTATTTTAATGTAACAGTGGAGAGCTTATCTGGTTACCTGGTAGTAATTGGAGATTGATGTGAGGATAGTAGAGTTAGTTCCATGTGGCATTAATTCGTTGATGAAAAATTTTCTTATACTTCTCACAACCTCTTGGCCAATGATTTCCATGCAGCCTTATAAAGCCTTGAAGTTAGCCCATCAGGACCAGGCTTTTAAGGAGTTTTGACTAAATATTGTTCTTCTTATTTCATCTAAATCACAAACTGACAACATTGTTGATTTTTGCAGATTTAAGCATCAAAAGAAGAAAAAAAGCTTGGAACATAGCTGGATTGACTAAGCATGCTGGAAGATGAGGTGAAGCCAATAAGTTTTGGAAATGACCAATAGTATGCAAGTTCATATCTAGGGGATTGGTAATAATACTGCCATTTTCCAATGAGAATGATCTTATGGTATTGGAACTATTTCTCAATTTTGTTACCTTCTGGAAATATGTAATGTTTTGATCTCTTTTTTAAGCCTATTATTCCTAGATTTTCGTTTACAATAACTCTCCTCAATTTTCCCTTAAAGGTCCATTTTTATGGAAGTCTCCTTCTTGGTATAACATACTTAGCGAGCTACCTAAGGCTTGTAATTGAACATTTTACTAGATGAGCTTCACTAACCCTTAGTTGAAAATGTGAGAAGTTTGTTCATGGAAAAGGTATTGTTGTTTGCATTTTTTTGTGGTTTGAGTTTTACTTATGCGAAATGAGTTTTCAGAACCTTTTGCTTCCAGATCCTATGAATAATATTCAAGTTGTTAGAAAAACTATTATTGCTAATACCAACAAAGCACAATCTTTGTGGAAAAGACACAGAAGATTAGGAGAATAGAGTATATAATTGATATTTGATCCGTGATTTTTTTAGATTTTATATTTACAGATAAATGAACAATGACTGAAAATTATACAGATTTTCTTAACGTCGTAATGGAAGAAGAACAAAACGATGGTTTTAATTGAAAGTATTATTGTTCCTATCTACATATTGTGGATCAGGTTACTCGACCATCCACATACTTGGTCCATATTTACGTGTAACGGTCATATACGAATAATGATAATTATATATTTGGATCAATGTTTTTTAATGGGTATGGATCGAGTAAGGGTTGCATAAAGATAATAAGTTAGATATCCTAATTACCTATGCTGATAGTTAACATTTTAAAATATGTTATAAGATTAATAAAAGTAGGAGTATTTTTTAAAAATAAATATAATTTTTTGTTTTAAGAAAATATAAATTTAGTAGATGTTTAAAATTTAAATAATTTTTATTTTATATATGCCATATTATGTTTACTTTAACTATTTTAAATAATTTTATAATTGATTTTTATGATTGATTATGAATTAAGTAAACAATATTTATTCTACATTTTAATCTTTTTCATGTTAGCCAAATTAACTATATTTTTTGGATATATTATGAATTTGAGTATTTAGGGGTATTGATTTTAACTACCCAAATCAATATTTATCTGACTCCTACTATTACAAGTATGTATTGAATACTAATTTTACGTACTTAAATTCTATGTATTCAATCATTACCCGCTATTACTTGATTTGTTATCCGAAAGTAAAAATGTATTTTTTCAAAATTAAGCTCGAGCTACTGATGAGAGGATACAACAGCAGCTTTGATGCTTCTTAGAGATTCCTCCCAGTCATCAAGTAGCCGATGAGGATCACTAATGACCGTTGGATCTACGGTCAAANGATGTAACTCTGAAAATGTATCGTCAAAGCCTAATCAAATACAAAATGAAAAATTATAGTCACAAATATTAAATGAAGAGAGTAATAAATAGTATAAAATAGAACGGTCTAAAAATCTTACATGCGGATGGCCATAAACACTTGGGGCCATGTAAGTGATAGGGTGTCCAAAGAAACTGATTTTTTCAATAGGACCAATCAAGTTTGAAAATGACATCGTTGTGTTTGACAATGCTCTGTTTATTATATTAGCTGTCACCTACATTCATTCCCATTGATAAGATTAGATTTAGTGACCAACTACCAAAATTAAATGGTTAGTTTGATGACATCAAAGTGTGCAACTTGTTATTTAAAACTAACCTTAACTCCAAAGAATCTGATCATGAATTTTCCAACGATGAACGTCAGTGCGGCTTCCAAAGAGTTTTTCTTCCGGTCAATGATCTTTTTTGCTCTACGAAGATGTTCTAACGGATCATCGCATAAGCCGATTGAAAACGGAAAAACAATGTAGCCGATCCAATTTCCCCATCTACACTTTGATCCTTTAGCCATCATATCAGCTAGATCCTGTTTAACCAATAATAATAATGTTTTTTTTTTTTTTTTTTAAAGAAAACTATTCAAAGTAAGCTAAATACATGATTTTCGTATAATAAAAATTGATGTTATTAATGTGTGAAATTGCCTGGATTCCGGTGGTGGGTCTTAAATTTACAAGTAGAGCTGATCTTATCCTTATTTTTTTAGGCATATCATTCGAATTCTTCTTGGATTTTTGATCTTCTCCTACAATCTTCTTAGACCCTGATTAATTCATCACAAGTTTATAAGAAAATACTCATTAATAATCATAATTATATGTATATATGTATTTACCATATCTTCTTTTCAAATATTGCGAAAGACCGGCCTGTGTTACTCCAAGCACTACATCGTTGACAGTCTAACAAAGAGAGAAAAATATATCAACCGTTTATAATTAACACAAATGACACTATATAAGAGAATCTTACCATCTTCATGCTACTCTTGATTAGCTTTATGTCGTCTAAGCTTACGATACGATGAATCAAATACATTCGTTTACTTTTACTTGACTGGAAATCGCCTTTGATCGGTGTTTTAGTGTCCTTAAGAAACATTGCCGTAGCAATAAATTCTAAAGAATCACAGACCGTATTCAAAACCAACATCATTGCCGACCAAAGAATACTAACCAGCCAAAAAATTCGAAAATCACCCCGTGAACCGGCTGATAACCGGGACGATGGCCGGTTATGGTAAGGTAGACTCGGGAGCTCATCGGGACTCGATGTTTTACGCATACAAGCCAGGACAAGGGCCATGAGAGACATACCGTCTCCTAAAGAGTGATGAAACTTTAAAACGGCGACGTTTTCAGCGTCCGAGGTTTTCAAATCGAGTAGGTGAAGCTCCCATAATGGCTTTGAGGTGTCTAACGGGACCGTCGTTAGGTCGGCTACGTAACTATCAAGAAACGCGTCTGCGTTTGCGTTCTCCAAGTTTTGCGTTTGTATGTCGGGCACGATGACGTGATCGCTAACGACCACGTTTGTTCGAACCCAACTTTGTGTTTCTCTTTTCTTGTTCCCATTGTTCACCTTCAAGTAATAAATGTTACACAAAAGAATTATCGTAAAGATCTCAAAAGTAAGAAAGATAAATAGCGACCGGAGACAAAAATGCTCGATTTTAATAGGTTTGTAAAGGCTTAAAGAAGGGGAAAAAACCAATTATCATATATGAGTTACATATAAATAGAAAAGGTACATAAATATATTTAGTTGATAACATTATAATAAGAAAATGAATTATCAAATTATAACAATATATTTGTATTTTCAATCTTTAATTAGCAAAACAAAATTCTCATATAAGCTGCTAATGATTTGAATGTGTAGTCAAAAACTTTTTTTTATAAAACTATGAGTAGTATTTAGGTTAAAAACATTAGTTTTACAAAATCTGTATATAATCTATAGAATAGTTACTAAAAAAATTACTAGTTAGGTGGGATACTTTCTATTATTAAAATGCATATTCTGCCTAATTTGTTTTGTAATGAAGATGGAAGAATATTCTCCCATTTCGGAAAGTAATCTTAGAGATTTGTATACTCTTTGACCAAAATTATTTCATTGGTCGTTGAATTTTTCTTCCTTTTCTTATTAGAAATCTAAAGTTTTCTTGCTTTTTTCACAGGTTACCATTCTTAAGCCCAATTTATTATATTTGCTCATATATGGTTAAGAAGCAAAAATTTACATAAATGTGGATTATAGACATTTAAGTACTATATACCTAGCTAGTCTATATATTTTAACTAAACGCAATACTGTTTTACCAATTTTTAATTTAATAATTATATGAAATAAATCAAAATAAAATTGATTGACTTTAGAATATAAAAAAATAAAGAAATATGAACAGAAGTTCAACTAATATAAACTTTCAGAATTTTTCATAAACTTATGGTCTGAGTTTTCTAGTGAGACTTGTAGATGAAATAAACAAAAAATAAGAAACGCAAATAACAAACCGCCCTGCAAAAGATTATTGGTCAGCAGAAACACTACATATCCAACTCGAAGATCACGCAACACTGAGAAAAAGTCAATTAAAAATAAATCCATCAAAAAAAGTTTATATCCAACAAAAAGAAGTTGAATTTTCATTTATCCTTTGTCAAAGAAAACAAGCTTATCTTACGATAAAACTATATGTTCATTGTATGCATGTAAAAGAGTGAGAGACTCACCAATTTGCTGGAGAATCGAGGATGTTTAATCAAGGTTTGCTTTAAACCTTCGATGATCACATCTGGTTCGATCTTCCTCTCAACACCGATCACGCTTATTACGTAACAATTGAACTCCGGTGCGTGAAACAAACGCGCCGCCGGACTAAGCGGTTGCTCCTCTTCTCCTTCTTCTTTTCTCATGGTTGCCTCTGATATGTCTTGTCTTGTCTTAATCTCCATGAGTTTGCCGTTAGATCTTAACCCCCTCTTCTCTCTTTACTTTATTATTAAATATATATTCTCTCTTAATATAGCCTCCAATTGTGTAAGGCCATTTTCTCTTTATATACAAGTTCATGAATAATAATTATTATTTTCTTATAAAGAGTTCGTGATTTATTTTCTATCTAATTTTTTTATTATCTGGTCCTCAGTGTTTCATACCTTTTTTATATATAATCATACTCATTTTTAAAAGTATCTTTTATTTTGATATCAGCCTCAACCCCACCCGGTTCGTTGCATTTACTCAAAATAATAATTTAAATTAACTTTAATAAATATTAAACTAAACTAGATCGTGCTTGAGTAATAAAATAGCCGTTTTGGGAAAAAAAAAAAANNNNAAAAAAAAAAAACTAAAGTAGATCGTAACTTTTCCTGTGTGTGGGGTAATATTTTGGGTATAAATTTATGTTTTCTTATTTTATTTTGGTAATTATTTTTGTGATTTATAACATTTTTATAAAGTAATATGTATCTCATTAAAAATATATTAATTTAAAATTTAAAATTTTTTAATTTATAGTGTTGAAAATTTAAATGTTATCTGTTCATACTGATATTATAAAAATCATATGTATGTAATATGAGTATAATTGTGAATATATTTTTTTGTTATTTTTAAAAATTTATGAGATTACAAAAAATTTATGAAAGTTCATTATTGGACCTCTTATATTAGTTTATGGGCTTACAAAAAAGATATATAACAATCATCCATGCGGTTTACTACAAGAAAAACTGTTAAAAGCCACAACTTTTTTTGTA
>OVAV01002749.1:0-10585 GCA_900406375.1 Iberis amara
TATATATATATATATATATATATATATATATTAAAAAAGAACTGACGTACAATTTTTTTTATAAACTTTGAAAATTTCAAGTTTTTTGTCCCATAATCGCGTAAATTACTCATTTCAAGAGATTCGAACTAGTGACATTTAACATTTTTTTTTTTTTTTTTTTNACATTTAACATTTTTTGAAATGTCTCAACCAATAGATCAAACTTCTTTGGTAACTTACGTACAATCTTTATTTTATAAAATACTAGTTTTCAAAATAACTCATATTTATGAAGATATGTGAAAATATTTTATCAATTAATACTGCATACTCCTTAGGGCACGGATCCAAAGAAATATTAGTCCTTATAAAGACAATGAACCACGCCAACTAAAAACCATATATTTGGTTCGGTTTGGTCCGGTTCACTTCGGTTTAGGCTATTGCATCTCTATAAATACCATAGTCTAAGCATCCTCTTCACTTGCCCATTTCATTCTCTCTCTATCTCTCAATTAGTCTTGTGCTTATGCATATTTATGTACGTAAATATATATGTACGTACTTTTGTCTCATAAAAAAAAATATATATTCTTATGCATTTATGATAAAAAGTTATCGAACAATAACCATAGCATATTGATCATAGTATAAATATCTTCGAAACCTACGTTATAAAAAAATAATTCTTATTTTTTTTAATCTCGAAAACAGAATATTCGATATATTATAATGACTAAATGAACCACTTACAAATTGACACGTCAGCCCTTGGATTCGTAAAAAGTCGTCTTCTCTCTATCACCTATCCACTTTCCTCTCTCCCTGTTCTTGTTCTTCTTCTCCTCTTTTGTTCAAAAAAGTTTGAATCATTTTTCGATTTGAATTTATTATTTTGCGCAAGAGATTATGCTGGTCTTCTCTATACCGTTTCAATTTTATCGAATATTTGGAAGGGTCTTACTTCTTGGACAAAATATACGTCAAAAAGATTAGATCTTATTCAACTTATCTAACTTAAGATTGTTATATATGATATTCGAGAAAACTCTTTTATTGTTAAATTATTACTTTTTATAATATATATACTTGATCTCATTTGTGTGTGTTTGTAAATTTATAGTACAAGTTATAGGCGGATCTGTGGAAGAAAGCTCAATATCAGTCGTTGTTTGTAGGTGCAGCACCATTAAGATTCACATGGAAATTGAAAATCTCCTAATTTTTATAATAATAATTAGGGTTTTGATTTGTATATGAGAATCTTGATGATGCTGCATCAACAACCAACGACTAACAAAATACCCTAAAGTTAGAGAAAGAAACTCATGAAGACATATTGAAGTTTGGATCGATCTTCGGTAAGAAGCTAGCTAGATTTCTCTCTTGATTACAATTTTCAGAATCTTTCATTTTTTTTTCTTCTGTTTTTTGAACATGTAGCTCTATATATGCATATCATATTCATTTAATTTGTGTGATATATATTTTCTTAATATATATATATATATATATATATATGTATTAGGTTGGTGATGTATAGTTACAATGAAATGTAAACTATATTGTCTTCATTTTATTAGTTTGTGTATTGATGAATATTGGATATGTATAAAGTTATGCAATATCTTCATTCAAATTGGGTCCTTGTTCATCATCAAAAAAAAAAAAAAAATTGGGTCCTATGTTATAGGTAACAAAATGATCAAGAAGAAACAGTGTATGAAGAGAGATCGATCATTGGATCAATTAAAAATAAATGATATCTTTTACTATTTGTATAACTTATAAATGTATAATTTTCTTCTCTAGACTAGTTATAGTTTCAGTTATTGTAGTAACATTATATATTTAATAACTTGTTCTCATTTTGTTGTTATTAATTGTTCAAATTTTGTAATATTAGAAATATGGTATTTATGCCAAATCAAATCAAACATTATGGTGTGTTGTACAATTGTACCAGAACTTTGTTTCCAAATGGCTCAACTATGTATATGTCACAATGATGACATCATTTAAATGTGGTTGATGCAATTCGAACCATAGATCTTTTATTTTCATTATATTTAAATCGATAATATCTAATTCATAACGAATCTCTATGATACAGAAAAATAACTATGTAGAGTCGATTTCCGAAATGAGCTTTAACCACTAAACCAAAATCATTTTTTCACTATTTAAATTACATATCTATGTATTCTGATACTTGCCAACTAGATCCAATTTAAAGTGTGGAAGTTTTCTTTTTTGGTTTTATAAAAGTGTGAAAGTTGGTATATATATTTACTATATTCTGATATAGACCCATACATTGTGACAATATTCATATAGTGAAGATTCAAATATCCATTCAGATGATTTCTACAACGCAATGGTCTGCCTTTTGTGTCCGGACTGGAAGAGCTGGAAACACTAAGGATTCAAATCTCATATTTTAAGTTGATGCAAAACAACAAAGCATATTTTTTTAGCTAGATCAACTCGCGATAGAAATAATATTTTGTTTGTTGATACTGCTTTACCTTATTGATGATCTATACATATAATATTTTCGCATAATCAATAAAGTCATACGTTTGGTGAAAAAATGTAATTTTTGAAGTCTATTATGCCTCTTTTCATATCTAGAAGTTAATTATGCATTTGTTTGTGATTTAGTCTCCAAAACACTAAAGAACGAGTACTGGATCCAAAATAAAATCAAATCCAGTTATGGAGGGGGGAAAAGTGATCACTCTTAGTAAGAGTTCAAAATGACGATTTACTGTCAAGCATTCAATCTTTTGTCAAATTTTTTATTGAATGACCGCAAATTTTCAAATCAAAGTTCATAGTTCAATCGGTTTTAATTTTCTGAAAGGATCTAACAATAGACAAAAAAAAGTCACCATTGTCGAGTTTTAGTATACATAAAGTTTACTATAGATACAAATGGTACTAAATCCAAACAAAACAAGTACGAGTTTGGGTCCATTTTTTATTTTTAAAATTTTAGTTTACAAAACTTTAAAAAAAAAAAATTATACAAAACAATTTATTGTTTTATTTTAAATTGCAACCTTTAAGATCTGCAAACCAAACCATTAGATGAAATCAAGCGGTACAATATTCGGAAAAAACTTTCTTTTAGCTTGTGCTACATGTACAATGAGAAAGAGCTCATGACCCTTTTTTAATATTGAGATTTAGATTTCAAATAACAACCATTATTTTAAAAAGAATGAAATCTTGTTAAACTAAAAAGTGCTTAGTTAAAAGTTATTGATTTGGAAAAGAAAAAAAATTAACAAAATAGGTTTAAGATATTCATTCTTTATCAAGACATGTTAATCTATTATATTTATATAGTAGAGGAACACTTATCTATTTTGCATCAAACTCACATAAACTTTTAAGCCAGTGATCATGTGTACAAATATATACATGCAAACACATTCTCTAAATTTAATTGTTTATATGTTTTACATAGATTAAGGGAATTCTTTTTAAGGTTTTAGTTCCACTTCCATACGAATTATCATAATGTAAAATAAATGTTCTTGCACATTTAGACTTAAATATTATAATCTAGGAAATAATGGGATTATGTGGAATGCATGGGGAATTTTTCTTCCTCACATTTAGTTGCATAGTGTTATTTGGGCTATGCAATCAATCTTATAAAAAGATAGGTGATGTTCATTATTTGTCACATATTCTTTAGAATTTACGTAGATGATCACTCGAGACTCGACCAGTTAAACGAATAGCTTATGTAACTGAGATCTCGATTTATCAAAAAAAAAAAAAACTGAGATCTCGAATTGGTGTAGGACTACGAATTCGAAGACGGAAAATTTGGCCAAATATGTTAAGAAATGCAATTTTATTTTTTTCCTATATTCATAATTATGTGTTTAATTAACCAAAAAAAGTAGGTTATAGTGAAAATTTTTTTTTTTTGTAATTAATTGATCTATGANTTTTTTTTTTTTTTGATAACTCAGGTGTCCAAACACTCATCGACAGAGCGACAGGCCAACAGGGCGACAGAAACCCGTACATTGGCAACCCGTACATCGAGAGCACAGACTAGCCACGTGGGTGTCCTAGTGGAACTCCACGTGTCGGCTCCTGGAGCGCTGCAGCCCGCATGTGAATACCGCAGTGGCCGGGAATCGAACCCAGATGGTGGTACGCACAACCGTGAGCCCTTTACCACCAGAGCTAGACGCTCCGGTTTGAAAATTATTTTTTGTCAAACAATAAAATCGACAAAATCCAATTCTTAACCAATTTTTATAATACGAGATAACATATCTATTTAAAGATAAACTTTGACGAAAAATGATACATAGACCCTGTTCTTTTACATGTCGCTAGCGACAGCGACACCTTCTATTGTTCGTTTTGCAGTCGCAGCGACAGCGACCAACGACGCCTTCTGTTGTTCGTTTCGCAGTCGCTGTGATGGGTCGCTGTGTTGTTCGTTTAGCTGTCGCTGCGACTAGTTCTGGGCATTTGGATTTTGGTTCGGTTTAAACGGTTTTTGGTTTTTTCGGGTTAGGAAATATAAAAACCATTCGGATATTAGTCTAAATCATATCGGTTCGGTTTGAAAATATTCAGCTTTAGTTCGGTTTTGAGAAATTTATTAAAACCCATTATGTATCGAAACAATGGGAAAAAACCCCCCAAAAATATGAAAATCGGAAATGCGTTTTCCCGCAAAAAAACGCGTAAACGCGTTTTCCAGCAAAAACCACATAAACGCGTTTTCCAGCCAAAAACACAGAAACATGTTTTCCCGCAAAAAAAGCGGAAACCCATTTTCCCGCAAAAAATCATGGAAACGTGTTTTCCCGTAAAAAAAAGCGGAAACGCGTTTTCCCGCAAAAAAACGCGGAAGTGGGTTTTACCGCAAAAAACGCGGAAATGCGTTTTCTCGCAAAAAATCAAAAACACGTTTTTCCGAAAAAAACACGGAAATGTGTTTTCTCACAAAAAATCGGAAACGCATTTTCTCGCAAAAATCTTGTGTTGTTTAATTGATTAAATTTATTTATATTTTTTGGAATTATTTTAATTTATTATGATTTTTTATTTAATTTAATAATTTATTTAATTTTTTTAAATAGGTGTCGCTGCGACCAGTCGCTGTTCCTTTGGCTGTCGAAGCGACTGGTCGTAGCGACCGGAGCTACCAGTCGCTGAAAAAACCAGCAACCGAAAATCGTTGTCGCTGGTCGCAACAACTGACAAACGAACAACAACCTGTCGCAGGTTTTAATCGCTGGTCGCTGTCGTTGTCGCTAGCGACAGACAAACGAACAAAAATTTGTCGTTGTCGCCAGTCGTTGTCGCTAGCGACAGATAGATGAACATGCTCATAGATAAAACGATGGCAGCCTTTCTCTCTCTCAAAGGCGATCTTTTCAATTCTTCATTCTAGATTCAAATCAAGTTCGATTTTGATTTCAAAAGGATAAAGCTTTTGGAATCTTCTGGATATGGAAAATTATTATTGGGTATTGGTGGATCAATAGCTGGCAGGAAGAAGAAAGAGATTTTTCAATGGGATTTGATATGGTATAGGAAGGATGCGATATGCAAAGATCCTTCTTTACATGAGATTCTCATTTTCTATGGCGCAGATCTGGTAATTAGGAGTTCTTTTTGTGATGATTTACAAATTATAAGGAAAGTAGATCTGATTGGGTATGATTGGCGTTTAATTGATCCAGGATTTTCATGCGATATGGTCGCCTGGTATCATACTCTATATAATCACATACATGTTTAAGGTTTTCTTACGCTTGGTTAAAATCTTTTATGTACTGGTGTTGTTGTTGGTTTTCTTTCTGGTTCTTATTATTGTTCACTGCGATTCTAATGGCTCAATTACAGTTGAATAAGGGGAAGGGAGCTTTGGTGAGGACATATACTGTTCGGATTACATGAGCGTCTATTGCTGAAAGAATCCAATAGTTTAATCTTACCCTCATTGGCAGATTACTAAATCCTGGTATGCAAAGGATGGATTCATTAATCAATAACTTACCAAGAATTTGGAAATTGGATACTAAGGTTTTGGGTTCAGATTTGGGGGCTGGTAGGTTTCAGTTCAATTTTAATTCTGAGGATGACCTTCTGTGGGTTCTGAAAAATGGACCATACCATTTTGATGGTTGGATGGTCTGTTTGGTTCGCTGGGAACATGTTATTTTGACAACTTATCCTTCAGTTATTAATTTTTGGGTCAAAATTTCTGGTATACCTCTCCATCTATGGGAAAAGGCAACTTTACGTGATGTAGGAAGAAAAATATGATTACTTCTTGAGGTAGATGAGGAATCTGGTATGGTGTTGATCACTTTGAATTGTTTTAATCCGTTAATTTTTCATGTGGTGGTTCCTTTTGATACTGGTGATAAAGTAGTGGTGTCTTTGGAGTATGATCGACTTGCTGGCTATTGTAGAAACTGTTTTTGCTTAACTCATGATTCATTGAGTTGTCAAGAGCAGTCTGGAGAAACAAGTAACATGGGGAATGAAAGGATGGAAAATTTGGATAGGAAGACTGATTTAGGCCAAAAGGATAAGGGCAATGGACAGGTTTGCTCGGAACAGGAGATTGGTGGTAGATGAGAGAAACAAAGGAAACCACCTGCTAAGAGATCTTTAGAATTCTCAAAGATGGAAAAGGATGGTTATTCTCAGTATAAGGAAGATACTAGTGACAGTCACCGACGCTATCAAAAGAAGAGCTCTCGATCCTCTTATGTCGTTTGGGGTAAGAAAAATCAGGATCATATTGTAGCAACAGGACCATAGGGTGCACGGGATTTGGGGGAGCCAAAAGGATCATGAGATAGACTTTGGCCAAAACCTATGTATCAAGTTCAACAATTGGAAGGCAAGAAGATTGAAAAGGAAATGGGTATTGAGAACTCAGAGACAGTTGTAACTGGTTCAGAATTGGCATCCAATTTGGTGAAAACTGCTGGGAATTCAGGGATAATGTTATCAAATATTGATATGGATGATCTTTTAGGTGGCTTTGAGGAAGGAGAGATGAAAGAGTGTACTAATTTGTTGGAAGAGTTGAAACAAAATCAGGAGCTGGTGGGTGATGAGGAAGATGGGGCCAAAGTGGTAGATTCGAAGCTCTCAGATTCAACCGAAGGTATGTCACATCTCTTTCTTACAGAGATTTGCAAAAAGAATTTGGTTTCAAAGGAAAAATCTGGAAAAAAAGAGGATAATAATGTACAGACTAGGGTTGATAACAAAAAAAGTAAGGCTAAGATGTCACAAACAAGAGGTTTTGGAGGTCGTAATAAGTTTCAATTATTGGCTTCTCCTAGAAAGCGTTTGTTAGCAAATATTTCTACTCGGATTGTTTCAGGTACTAGGATTCAAGGTGAGAAAGAGATGCAGGGAGGACTGATTCATCAGAAGAAGAAAAAAGGGATGGTGGCGCTCCCGAAACCACCGACACAAACGTGAAAATTTTAAGTTGGAACTGTCAGGGCCTTGGTGTGGACCTGACGGAAGATTTTTTGAAGGACCTATGGCGGAAGGAGAAACCATATATTATCTTTTTATCGGAAACGAAGCATTGTAATAGTTTTTTAGAAACTTTTCGGATTACTCTTAAGTTTAATAATTTGTTTACGGTGAAACCGTGTGGTTTTAGTGGCGGTTTAGCAATCTTTTATAATAATAATGAATTTGGTTTGAATTTTTTACAAGCTACAAATCGAATAATAGATACAAAAATAAATCATGGTAATAAAACTTTTTTTATTACGTTCATATATGGGGATCTAGTTGTCAAATATAGAGATTTAACTTGGCAGTCTTTATCTCAAATAGGATCAACACGTTTTAATCTGTGGTTATTGATTGGGGATTTTAATGAGTTAACCGGAAATCATGAGAATTAAGGAGGTGTTGTGAGACCTTTATCATCCTTTCTACATTATAACACAATGATCCATCATTGTGGTATGCTAGAATTTCCGTGATATGGGGATCAATTGTTTTGGCGAGGCTCATGTAAGAATAACCAAAATGTTAGGTGCAAGCTGGATTGTGCCATCGCTAGGCTCGGACCACATGCCAATCCTGCTAACATCAATGCGGTCTATTTGTCAATATAGGCGACAATTCAGGTTTGACAAACGATGGGTCGGACGTGATGGATTGGTTGATGCCGTAGTGGCAGGTTGGAATCGTTCACGTAATTTTCGGAGAGTCGGTATAGTGGAAAAATTGAGAATTTTTGGAATTCGATTTCTTGGTGGCGAAAGAACAATGTTCCGCATACTCAGGTTACGATAAATTTCTTAAAGCAAAATCTTGAAGAGGCAAAGAATGATGATTTACCTCTAGGAGAAATTACTAATATTACTGCGAAGCTGAAAGAGGCTTACCAAGATGAGGAATTATACTGGAAGCAGAAGAGTCTGAATCTATGGTTGAAAGAAGGGGACAAAAATACTAAATATTTTCATGCATGTATGAAACAACGGAGGGTGCGAAACATGATACTTGGGCTTTACGAGACGAATGATCATTGGGAAGTATCCGAGGAGGGGATCGAAAGGATAGCTACCAAATATTTTACAGACCTATTTACGAGGTCTGAATCACGAGATTTTGGTGCAACGATAGAGGAGATCTCTGCGATTATTTCAGAGGAGCAGAATTCGCGGCTAATAAGAGAGGTCACATAGGATGAGGTTCGGTGTGCACTTTTCGCAATGCATCCAGAAAAATCACCAGGCCCGGATGGTATGACAACCTTATTTTATCAACGATAGTGGGGTTTCAGTAAAGAAGACCTTACCAAAGTTGTTAGTGATTTCTTCCTTCCAGGCCGTTTTGATGCGAGGATAAATAGAACAAACATTTGTATTTTCCCAAAAGTTGATAACCCAAAGCGGATGACAAAGTTATGTCCAATTAGTCTTTGTAATGTTATTTATAAGATTATTTCAAAGGTACTTTTCTTGAGAATGAGACAAGTGTTGCGAAAGATAATTTTAGAGACACAATCAGCGTTTGTACCAGGCAGACTGATCACAGACAATGTTATAATTGCACAAGAAATGTTTCATGGGCTTAGGACAAATAAACCGATAAACGAGGAGTTTGCTGCCTTTAAAACATATATGAGCAAGGCTTATGATCGAATAGAATGGGATTTTCTGGAGGCAGTACTTACCCGGTTTGGTTTCAGTTCAATATGAGTTTCATGGATAATGTGGAGTGTGAGGTCCGTCTCTTATCAGGTCTTATTAAATAACCAAGCAAAAGGCCATATTATTCCTCAACGGGGTCTCCCATAAGGAGACCCGCTGTCTCCATATCTTTTCATTATTTGTACGGAGGTTCTAATTGCGAATATAAAAAAATCAGAGCGGGAAGGAAAAATTTTCGGGATTAAAATTGCTTGTGATAGTCCACCAATCTCCCATCTGTTGTTTGCGGATGATAGTCTTTTCTTTTGTAAAGCAGAGAGTGGACAATGTAAGGAGGTTATTGATATTATTACTAATTATGATGACGCCTCGGGCCAACAGATTAATCTAGAAAAATTGTCGGTGTTGTTTGGGAAGAAGATTAAGGATGACATAAAGCATCATATCAAAGGCACACTAGGTATTATGGCTGAGGGAGGTATGAGCTCATATTTAGGGATACCGGAAAACCTCACAGGATCAAAGAGTAATGTTTTTAATTACATACACGAGAGACTAGTTGGAAGGATTAATGGTTGGGCTGCTAAATTTCTATCGAAGGGTGGTAGAGAGATCTTAATAAAATCAATTACTTTGGCCCTACCCTCTTATATCATGTCTTGTTTTCAGCTACCAAAGGGTTTACTAGACAAGCTTACAAGTGCAATTTCTAAATTTTGGTGGAGTTCAAATGGCAGGGATCGAGGAATTCATTGGGTTAATTGGGATAAATTATGTTCGATAAAAAAAGAAGGAAGACTAGGTTTCCGATCACCATAAAATTACAATCTAGCAATGCTGGCCAAACAATATTGGCGAATCATTCATTTTCCGGGATCCTTAGTTTCTCGGGTTCTCAAAGGGAGGTATTTTAGACCCGTACACTCGCTGAAAGCAAAAAAACCTTACTCCTCGTCATTTGCATGGAAAAGTATATATGCATCTCGCGATTTACTACAAAGAGGGATGCGATTAGGGTTTGGTTCGGGACAAGATATTTCAGTGTTGTAGGACCCCTGGGTGTTAGATACACTTCCGAGACCGGCAAAAGGTAAAGGGAAATTTTTGGTTCCATTTCTTAAGGTTAACCAGTTGATTGATCCACGAACAAGAACATGGGATGTGTCTTTACTTAATGATTTAACGAATCCTGATGACATACGGCTGATAAGAGGTATGTATATCAGTCAGGTATTGCGGCCAGACCCAATATTATGGCATTTTACAAAGTGAGGCAGATACACGGTTAAGTCGGGCTATTGGTTAGCTACTAAATTGGCTCAGGAACATGTATATAGACCGACTATTACGACTCTCCAAGCTCGGGTGTGGAGTATACGAGCGTCACCAAAGATTAAGCATTTCCTCTG
>OVAV01002750.1:0-10767 GCA_900406375.1 Iberis amara
TACTCAGATCAGTTTTTGATTAGTTTTTTTGGTATCACATATTAAATTTCTATATCCATTCTAATATTTATTTATTTTGCTCGTATACCCATTTTAATATTTCAGTTTTTATTCCATTTTTTGCCCAAAAACCTTAATGAAAAATGGATATTATGTTATTTATAAGCTTAATAAAAGTACTAATTATTTTTGGTGAAACACATTTAGTTTAAGTGATTTTGTTCGAGTTCTAAAATTTTGGTTTGATTCTAGTTCGATTCTAGTTATTCAGATAATATATATCTATTCGAATTGTTTCATAACTAGGTTCATTTTTGAAATCGGATATTTCGATTAATTCGAAATTTTTGGATATTGGTTATTTTACTTATTTCTAATAATCACAACTTCCTTAACTGAGCCCTGTCAGTGTTGTGTACAAGAAGGTTAACATTGATCATACTCATCACAGACCTTGGAGGATTAAGTTAATGTTAAACGTTATCTAAAGATTGAGTCCCAAAATATCCGATCTAAAAGTTTTATGTTAAAATAGATCTAATCGTATCGGTTTCAAGTTTGATATATGAGTCTGAAGTGAAATGAACTCATAGTCATCGAAATACATTTAAGTTAACCAAATCATAGAACTACAGTTCTTTCCGAAAGTATTCACATTCCTTATAACCAAACGCGGCATTCGCGTCTATAACGCAATCGCACTAAAAACAGCGACTAGGAGTATTTAACAAAATGCGGAGTCGAAGCTAAAAAAAAAGTTGTCTAAAGAGTCGATAATACTATCACATGATCACGCAGCATCCTCCACGTGACGAACTCGTCGGCCAATTTGGCGGTTCTATGTTAGAGTAACTATTTAATGGCCTTGGCGGTGGTGGCGGCTTATTATAAGGCGGCGGCGCTGTATGCTGCTTATTCGTTCGCTGTGTAGCCTCCGTTTGCTGAGGCGGTTTCGAAATAGGATTGGCGTAGTTTCCGGGCGGATACGACGAAGGGTATGAAGGAAGGTAATAGCCTGATTGACCGTAATAACCTCCGCCGCGAGAGGTCATAACTTCGCCGTCGAAACGGAGATTGGAGATCTTGCCGTGTTCGCCGTACCGTTCAATAACCGCCATAATTATATTAGGATTGGCTCTCGCTTTAAGATTGATCGTGTTGTCTGCTCCGACGAAATCCACCGAGTAAACTGCTGCAAAAATTAGAATTTTGAAAACACGCACAATCATCAATAAATCATCGAATCTGCATTGATTTCGAATCACTCATAGAGCAAAATACATACCATGGACCGAATGCATCAGTTCTGTAACTTTTTGCCGACAAAGATCGCAGTTTCTGTTCACTTTCATCACACAGCTCTGCGGAGTGATTAGCAATATTGTTAATTAAGAAAATGACGTATGAACAGGAACTAATTTTATCGATTCAATTCAAATTCTGCATCGTTTCACTAACCATATCGACAGTGTAATCCATTTGAGCTGCTGAACTCTTCTTTTTACTTCCTTGGGCGAAAAACAAAATCAATTGAAGTTTTATGTCAAAAGATAGATTGTTCTTATATAAGGCAAGTGTATCTTGTGTGATCGAAGATTAATATTGTCTTGCATGAAATTGCGTCGTTGTAAGATATAGGAAGGAAAATAAATATCATTTGAGATCTGAATAATCTTACAAAGAATCATACAATATATAGTAATTAATACAAGAGTACGAAATTAGGATAGAAATGATAATATGTATACTATTGTATTTTTGGAGGTAGGGAACAAAAGAAATGAGAATATATATACAGATGCATATTCATATTCGTGTTCATAACATGAAGATAAAGTGAAACAATTACAAGAGAGATTAATATAAACATAAAACATGTTTCCTTGCAAATGGAGTCAATGGAGATCAAATCTAAACTGAGTGATAACACGATAAGAGGCCAACAGAGTAACGCACACTTGCTAAACATAAACACTCTTAACTTGAGGCATATGGAAGAAATTGGACTCCACGCAAGTTATTTTGTTTTAATTTTTTGAATCAGAGTGTTTTAAGGTTTCAGTCAGGGGAACATCTTTTTATACTTCAACTTAGGTTTTAAATGAAAACCAAAATACCTCACATTATAAAGAAAATCAAGCCTAAATTACTTTTATTACATTCGACGAACTGGAACGTGTTTGTTTGTCACTAAAAGGCTTAGAAAGAGTCATAAGATAGAATGAGCATACCTTGACTTAGAACTTACCTGACGACTAATCTTAGAAGGAATATAAACCTCTGACAAAAATGACAGTGAGTGAACTGAGAGTGCTTCGATCTCAAACTTCACTCCTCTTTTCAACATCATTTCAAGTTCCAACCTTAGACAAGCAACACGTTTAAATCAAGATTATTTGTGTGTGCTTTTGACTGAAATAATTGAAATGTGGATACAAAATTACACTGAAGTTTGTTGATACCTCCATTGTGGCATTTCACGCTTCAGGTAGCATCTAAGCAACATTGCGTCAGTTCTTTTCTTATCTGTGAATGAATATTGTCTCAGAAAAGGAAAATTCAAAGACTTAAACATCAGGTGTGTATTGATCTTTCACCTTCTTCTGTCAGAGGCAAAAGACACTGTTGGGGAACACCGTATATCTCAGAGTCAGAAGGAAAAACACCTAACCAGTGAATATCTGGTGCTCTTAATGACTCTATATCATACGCCATTTGCTTACAGAAATACAACAAGTGAGACAAGGAAATTGATTAAGTGTGACATGATCAAAGCCGTATGGATCACTATCAAAAAGACAACACAGGCAGTGAACTTTTAGAATTAAATCTTCTATATTTTGTGAAAGAATCTAACCATGGAGCCAAAGCGGTATGTGGCTAGAATCTCAAAGCCATATGGATCGCAGTCGACAAGACAATGCACAGGTATATGCAACTTCTCAATCAAGAGGCGTAAGAACCTGGAAAGAATCTATGTTATATCCGTCAATCAAGGAGGATGTACAATAGTATTTCAATAACATGGTATTAGATTATGTACCTTCTTGTTGAGACATCAGGATAGCCTCTTCCCTGGCAAAGAAAGTCATACCTTTTATGTGAAACAAAAAATGGAAAGAATCGAAAGGAAAACAATTCAAAACTGAAATCGGTAAGAATGAATCAAACGCAGTGCTTACTGTAATAACGATGCAGCGGTTTGTCTTGCAAAACATGTCATTTGCTAAACGCTGGAATACTATAAATTATGAACAAAGTAATTGATCAGTTGGTAACTACGAAAAAAGCATCTCCTACATAGCTAAATGATTTACCTGTTTCTTTTTCAACCACCAGTATATACTCTGCTAAGCTAACAATATCTGCAAGCAGGAAGATAACATCAAATCAGGCCTAACATAATATTGTCAGCTTAAATTAGGATTTGACTTTCCTAGAGAGCATAAAGCATCATTAAACTGATATGCGTATTAGTTACGAAGGAAAATGTTGCCATCTATTTGACTTCTACCACAGACATCAGACCTTCTAAAGCCAATATCAGCAGGCCAAAAGACAGAATTTTTTTTAATCATGGATATATCATACCTTCAACTTCCTCTACAAGAACAGGAACCGGAAATGCCTGAAATGAAGTCATTTGCAAGGTTATAGTCCTGATACCGATGTAAAAGGTGAATCTTATGTTTTGATCTTACAGTATTCAGGCTATTTAAACAATCAAACTTCCTTCCAGATTCACTAAATTTTAACCAACCCATCACCAACCTACAACACAAGAACGATGGGGTGGACGTGGATCCTTAATAAGGGCATGCGTCAAAAGAGAAACACTGTAATTGTCATTAAGAATACTTACCCGTTTCCAACAGAAACCTGCAAAATGTCTCATGAATTACAAAATAATCACATCCTGATATCAAGAATTGTAATTCACCGAGAGGAAATTTGAAGATGAAAACATTCAAGTACTAACCACGTTCAAGTTGTACCGACTACACTGAAAAAGGATGCATATATCACCAATTGCACGGTCTACAACTGATTGTGCTGTGATGCAGACAAAATAACAGCGTTACTGGGATGCCAAGGAGTGATGCAAAATCATATTTAAGCATACTAGATTACCCTAATGCTGATGTGTGAAGAAGAATTATCAAGAAGAGCTAATAGGAGACATCCATAACCAATCATTTCCTTCCCAATTTACCTTTAAATGCTGATGGGTGCATATAGTAGATATCTCTTTTGGATGCATGTCTATTTTCTTGCAGAAGTTGTTGGACTATCAACAGTACTCTTAGCAACACATCTGAAGGTAAAACACCCCAAGAAATTGCATACTGTGATACTAGTTACTCTGACCAAGGTAACACTACAGAACTTGTTGAAGTCTCTGAACCTGACTCACCGATTCTGTAGGTTTGGGGTTCCCTCTTGAGAGTGAGAATTTCCTGACCCTTAGGTTTATCAGAGCTACAAAAGCTATAGACAACAGAAGCGAATGATGAATTTCTAAAGGCATGGTCACGCATTAATACTTGAAGTCGCATCTTAAGCAGATAAAGACAACAAAATCGCTAGGTTTAAAATATTTTCTGTATGGTCTTATACAGAAAAATCGATGAATATCAGTTCATAGTTCAGACTCTTTTTGTTCCTCAAATTCTTCAAAAATTGATCAATCCAAGACCAAGCACGACTGAATTTTCAACCTAAGGACTCAGAAACATTGTCGTCTCTCTTTTTAGAGGAAAGAAGAAAAAACCATTAAGGAGGGAAACAGAAATTAGAGAGACAAACCAATCCGCTTCTGGATTCATGCAATAGTTCCTGAATCGGTTGATAGAAAATTTTGGAGATCGTCCTTCAGCCAAATCTTCAACGATCGATCGAGTAAATTCTGTTCAAAACCGAATCATGGTGATAAACAACCAAAAGCCAACGAAATCATAAACTGAAAATTTCAACCTAGAGGACAAATTTCTCACTGCGATTCAAAAAATTTGTGTATATGATATGAGACTTGTATTACCTTTGATCCTTTGAAGCAAATAACTCGTTTCTGAACTTTGAAGTTTTCCCTCCATCTTCTTCTTCGTGTAATTTTTTTTCTTTCCTAAAACGGCGAAACAATCGGCGACGAATTTATAGACGGGTACGAAAAGGCTCCTGCTTTAAGCTTCAAATAAAAAAATGCGTGTTGTTTTGTTCCGTATGAAAACAACGTGTCATTCTTCAAAACGTCGGTAAACTACGCAACTTTGTTTTATGATGTTTTAAAACTCTACTAAGACAATACTCCAAATTTGATGTATCACGTTTTTTCAAATTTAAGGTGTTATTTGTTTTTTTTAAAGATAATATTTCAAATTTGAGATATCAAAAATATTTATTTTGCAATATTGTTCATATCTTTATTCACTATTACATAACATTCTACAACTTGTAAGCAAATAAAAAACTTTCATCGCTTATCGCTTAGTTAGTAAATACAATATTTATTAATAAAATATTACATAATTATTAGAAAACATAGCAATAACATCTTAAATCAAATTCAAATATCATACTATTAATTAACATATTATTATAGTGTTCCTATATATGTTTCACCAATGCATTTCGAGCGGATAGTAATGCTCGTGAGGTTATCCGATCTGAACAAGCAAGAATCATACCAAAAAAACACATTCGCCTTCGGTCACACCAAACTCTTTCGAACAATACTATGATTATCTTGGTGGTGGTGAATCAAATTTACGTTACCCGGTGTTGTAATTTTATTTTGTTGTTATAATAATTGTGTGTTATGTAATTTTATTTTGTTGTATTATTTTATTTTGTATTAAACTTACCTTATGTTTTTTATTTTGTAAAATAAATTTTAGTATTAAGTAATATTTCTTCTATTTTAATATTATAATTTTATTTTATATGTGTATAAACATAAGAGCAAATCCCCACAAAAAAAAAAAAAAAATAAGAGCAAATTATTCATACTACCATATAAAATCATAATATTATCCAATATGCTATATTGTCTCGTTCTTTTAGAACATACCATATTATGATTTTCATAAAGACAAGTATACCCTCAATTTCTTTTTTCAATTTTCATTTAAAAATTTTTCTTTTAAAAAAAAACTAAAAAGAGACTATTAACTCATGTCATGTCTCCCCATATCTTAGCATTTTTCTCCATTTTTTATTCTCCTTTTTGCTGTTCAAACCTCCATTATCTTCCATCTCCATTTTTCTTTGTTTTTTTTCTTCTAAATTTTCAACTTTAGATTTTACAAAATGTTAATCTCCATCTTTCTTATGAAGAAACAAAAAAAAGGAAGTTTTCCTTTTACTTTAAGGTGAATGTATTTCCCGCATGAATATCATAATTTTCGAAGACAAATGATATATTCAAATGAATATACATTAAGTAGTCCACCACAAATCAGATGGACAAAATAAATTTTCGTGGACTAATATAGTGTGTGCCCATATATGATCATATGGTAATTTCGTCCACATGTAACATATGTGGACAATATTTCTCTGAACATACAAACTAATATAATTACTCAATGTTTATTTTGTGTGCATTATCACATTATGGAGTTGTCAATGGAAATCATATCCTCATCCTATTCATGGACATTACTAGATGTATCATATACCATCATCAACATATGGACGATAGCGACATATGTCAAAAGTGTCTTAATATTGTCCATTAAAAGAATCCATTCGTTGTCGTCCTCCAATACGAAGCGGCTCGTTAATAGCAGATGACAATGCCCTATTATGAGGTGGACCAGCTGTACACATTGTGTCGTCTTGTCCATCAAATGACACATGGACGAATATACATTGTAGTCCACCACAAAGTCAGATGGACAAAATAACTTTTCGTTGACCAATATAGTGTGTGCCCATATGGGACCATATGATAATTTCTTCCACATTTAACACATCTGGACAATATTTCTCAGAACACACAAACTAATATAATTACCCAATGTTCATTTTGTGTGCATTATCACATTATGGGGTTGTTAATGGACATCATATCCTCATCATCTGGGGTTGTTAATGGACATCTGGACAATATTCCTCATTATGGGGTTGTTAATGGACATCTGGACAATATTTCTCAGAACACACAAACTAATATAATTACCCAATGTTCATTTTGTGTGCATTATCACATTATGGGGTTGTTAATGGACATCATATCCTCATCATACTCATGGATATTACTGGATTTATCATATTGTATACCATCATCAACAGAAGGACGATGGCGACAGACGTCAAAAATGTCTAAATATTGTCCATTATAAGAATCCATCCGTTGTTGTCCTCCGATATGAGGTGGACCAGCTGTACCACACACTATGTCTTCTTGCCCATCAAAATTACTTATATAACTTAAGTCCACATTGAACCCATCCTATCTAACAAACTTCATTAAAGAATTTCTTCTCTCTTCTCTTTGTCTACCGAAATCAAAGTTAAAAATACAATAGCTTAACATTTTGTAAAAAAAAAGAAGCTATTAACTAATGGTTACTTAATTTAATGATATTTATGACACTTAAATGCCCATCAAATCAACCTCAAAAATCACACCCACCCATGTATGCATCTCCAATGAGTTTACATGAGGGCACAAATAGAATTTATCCAATACCACAATGTCACATCTTTATGGTATATTGTAAAAGAAAGTGGAGTTATGGCATATTAAAAAGTTTGTGTATTGAATATGGTATAATAAAAAATAGTTCTAATCATAATATGTAAAATTTAATAGGGAGTTTTACTAATAATGTCATAATGGCAACTATTATTTTAAGGAATATCATATTGGAGTAACTTTATGACACATGCCATAAAAGACAATGAATGTGGTATGGGTAAAAGACACTAATACCCTTCCGTCATTTCTCTGTGTGTTGGCAGGAGTTTTAGTGGCACAATTGAGCATTAATGAGCATTAATTGTGATAAGATGGATTTATTGAAAATAAATATTAGTAATAATGCCATAATTAATGAAAAATTAAGCTCCACACCATTAATTGCGCTATTAAAGAGGAGCTGGAAAGCAGGTGGAGAGCTGGTGCGATATAAGGTAACAATTTAATGTTAAATTTTTTGTGTTTTTCCAGCAAATTGATACTGAAATTGCTTACCCTGCAAGTAATGAGGCATTATTAACTGAAATGGACAAGTTATTGCAGATGTATGGACCAGATGCAACTAGTTTTTAGTGCGTAAATCTGAACCTTTTTATTGGTGCAAAAGTTGGTAGGGGTAACGAAAAAAATGGATAGGGTGGTATGTAAATTGTGTGTGACCGACTTAGAAGAGTATAGCAAGCAAATCAGGGTTGCATATGTGTGCTTAGTTTTCGTATATGCCAGATAAGAATCTTGTAAAGACGATGGACAAGCTGTCTCGAATAGCACCATCGCAGACGATGGACGTTTTATGAGTGGACATGTGTTGTGGTCCATGGCGTTGTTTTTGTAATAATTGTGTAATAACAATGGACAACATGTGTATCATATAGAGTGGTAAGTGATACGATGGACAATAATGAGTGGACTTGTTTTGTTGTCATGCGTAGGTGATCAAAACGGAGAATATGGACAATAATGTTCTAATAATTGTTGGGGAGTGGGAGTGCTTGGATTCAGGGACATGACATTTTAGAGTGGCGAAAAATATGTATGCGAAATGTCTCCAACTTAGAGAAGACGAGGATTACTCGAGTTTCAAATCGAAGATATTTGAAGCCTATGGTGAGAAACTAGATGGACAACAGATTTTTTTGAGCTATTGGAATCAGAGTGACGATGTGGTATTCACCCAAGAAAGGATCCGCCAGTTTGTGTGGATAGCAATAGTAGTATGGAGATATTCAAGAAAACTATGTTGGCTAGGGATGGACTAAATCTATATATGTCCATACATGAACAAGGTGGGGTGGACACAGGCGAAGAGGAGTTAGCCATTTCGTGTCCACCAAATGTGAATGAAACTCCAAATGAGTGTGCAGGGGATGGACTAAATCAAGATATGTCCATACATGAAGAAAGTAGGGTGGAAAAAGTCGGCCAGGAGTTATCCATTTTGTGTCCACCGAATGTGAATGAAGCTCCATATCAGATGGCGAGGGATGGACTAAATCTAGATATGTCCATACAGGACAAAGTTAGTCTAGACAACGCCGGAAAAGAGTTAGCCATTTTTTGTCCACCGATTGTGAATAAAGATCCAAATGTGAATGAGGATAGAAATTTTGACTTGAGTAGAACATTCGAAGATGATAGCTTCCTTGAAAGAGTGGACCAGCTTGAAATGAGACATCGAGAGTATGTTAGGGTAATTGATACACATGGAACTCTAGTGGGAAAAGAAGCGTCCGGTCGTGGACATATTGCTGGAACAAGTGGACATAAAGTGTATATGTATGCACATGATATGTTGCAAGGTGGACCAACCTTTAATTTGATAGAGGAAGACACTAGTAAGAAGAGAAGGCAACATGGGGTAGGATGTCCATGGTAGACATTATTTTGTTTTGTTTGTATGGACTAAAATATAGTTTGTCCATGATGTAAAAATGTGTACACGCGCGTTAACTTGACCTGTTTATGGTAGACATAATATTGTTATGTTTGTATGGACTAAAATAAATGTTTTGTCTGTATGGACTAAAATTTTTTTTGTAGCATGCTGTAAAAATGTTTGTATGCGCAATAATGATTATTATGGACAAACATAGAGATGGACATAATATGTGGTTGATAGAAATATATGCAGTGGACATAGTAATTGGTGGAACAAAATATGTGGAGGTGGACAAACATATCCAACCTTCGTTTACAAAATTCGTCCATCACCAGTAATACGCTTTCCAAAGCTTGAAGAAGAATTACAGATCTGAACTGTAAAAAGAAGAATTACAGAAACTGAACTTCAAAAAAACACCATTACATTCACACAATTGTGAATTTAGCGTTTGAGTGTTTACAGTTTCTTCTCATGCTTATGTTTTAGAAGAAGAGCTGAACCAAAAGAACCTTTTCCAATTTTCTCAAGAACTTCGTAATTCTCCATTGACATTGATCTTTAATTTCTTCTAAAGATTATGAAAGACATAATGAAGGTAAAAAAAGAGACATTGTATAATCAATTTTCATCCTTAAATCATGGTTCTTGTAAGCACTAAAGCAAAAACAAAACCGTACATTATAACGAAAACATCAAATGGAATAAGCAAAAGCAGTCAAAAACCTAAAAAAGTGAACTTTTCTTTCTTTGATTCCTCTAAACTAGACTTTCGAGATAAAATTTCAAAAATTTGAGATAACCCAATCATAAAAAATTGTTTCTTTCATCTAGCGACATGCAAGATTCAACAAATTTCTAACATTTTCTTATGTAAAGTGATGTAAATATGAAAACTTTAGAGAGTTAAATCTGGAAAATTTACAGATTTCTGTCTTTGAATTCACAACCAAAAACGAACAAGAAACGGTTAAGTTGAAGACATAGAGAAATAGAGAGAGAGAGAGATTAAACCTAAAAACGGCGTTCTGAGATTGAATCTGCAAGTTTTAGAGAGAAAAAAGCTTTTGCATTTTAATGGAGGGAAGCAAGAAAACGGCACCGTTTCTGAAGAAGCAACAATAGTAGTGATGAAGAAGAAGAAACTGGTTCTTCATGAAGACCTGATCTCTTTGAGAAGAAAACG
>OVAV01002751.1:0-10766 GCA_900406375.1 Iberis amara
TAAATTAATAATAAATAGTAATTTTAAATATATTTTTAAAAATTTAATTTAAAATTAGAATAATAAGGTTTTATGATGATATTTAAATAATTACTTTATAAATTTTAAAATATAATCAAACAAAAAATAATTTCAAGTAGTAATTTATAATAAATATAAATATATTTTGATGTTTATAACAGAAAAAATAATTTTAAAATTTGTTTTAATAGTTTTATAATATTTTAATGCTCAATGCTCTAGGAAATGCTTCTTTTGAAAGCATTGAGCTGATGAGCATTTAGGAACATTAACATATATTAAATGCTCACCTAAATACTTTTATAAGTATATGTGATTGGATGAACATAGAGCATAATGCTCTCCTATATGCTCTACCAATAAAAACCTATGTAATTCTTCTTTGAAAATATGCGAGCTAGGCCTGGAAAATAACAATAAAATATTTATATTTTGTTTCTAGTGGAGATAACTAAATAAATATATTGTATAATTGGTAAAGCTACTTAGCTTTTGCATGGGAATATATGGATATTCTAAGGCATGTGATGTAATTTGATTGGCAATCTAACAACTAAATTTTTAATTAATTGCCAAAGTATTATTATTATTATTATTATTTTCCACCTCTATCATTATTGACACTGTGACATCTCGGTGCATTTGCACACATAAAGTCATACCATATTTACAACTTTACGATAAAAACTAATTAATATTTTATTGTAAATGGAAATATGGATTACAACAAACCAGAACTAATAACTCGAACAGATGTGGAATCCTTTTTCAGAGTTCGACTACCAAATGAACATAATTACATTAAAAATCGTGAGAAGCTATATTAACTGGAGCATACGAACACATCTCAAAAAGTAATGTGAAAATGAAGAGTTATGTTTCGATAAGGACTCAAATACCCAGATACTGATTTGTATGTTTGCGTTAATTACCATTACAAAGTATTTGGATATAGTGACAAATGCAATGTACTATTTTGTCATGGTTGGTTATAATATAAGAATAGAATTTGATTGTACATATCCAGATAAAAGATCTAAATTTAGATATTTTGTGAAAATACTAAATTTGTGTATTAGGTACACCACCTATCATATAGAATTAAAATCTAACCACTCGACTTTCCAAACGAAATCATACCTATGCCATATTAAAATAAAATTAAATATGAGTCTACTTCCAAAGATTGAGATTTATCTATAATCAAAAAAATAAATTTTGAGATAAAGTCATATGCATCATAACAATGCAATATGTATTAATATGATCATATGGGGAAAAAATTCGGATGCGTACGTCTAACTTCTCTGTAAAGTAAAGTTCGTTTGGTGTCATAAGGACCACATATGATCAATCAAACTATCCTACAAGCGAGAAAAAAATGTGTTGTATTTCTCTTTGTTTATATTAATTGTTCACGTACTTATATAGAGAATTACAAAATATCTAATACTCCCTCTGTTTCATAATATATGTAGTTTAAGATTTCTACACATATATTAAGAAAGTTATTAAATTTTAAGTTTTTTTAGATAAAAACCGTATTACAAAACAAACCAACCAATAATAAATCATTCTGCAGAATATAAAGAGTCACAAAACATAAAAATATAATAAATTTTACATGGAATAGTGTGAACTACAATTATTTTGAAACAAAAACTTTTTCCTAAAACTACAATCATTGTGAAATAGAGGAAGTATGTCTTTATCTTAATTATCAAAATAACGAAGATATAATTGTTCTTTTTTTCATAAAACATGTACTGTTGGTTTCAAATTTCGATGACAACATTTCAACGACACTAATTCAAATGAATAGGCTACATCTACACGAGTTAAAATATACTCCATTTGTTTCGTTTTAAGTGTTGTTTTAGGTTTTTTCACACATATTAAGAAATTTGTATTTTCCATAAAAACAACCATAAATTTTCTAAACCAACCAATCAAAAAATTCACTGCAATTATTCTATTGGCCAGAAAAGTCAAACGCATTTAATTTTTTTATTGCAATAAAATGACAGTTAATTCGAAACAAAAACAAACTTCTAAAACAACTATTAAAACAAAACGGAGGGAGTATATTCATTTACTGTAAGAATAACTTTGAAAAACATATAATTAACATTCAAAGGTAACCAAAGGAGAAAACGTCATTGCAATTTTATGAAACTGTGGAGTCCATCATGTTATCATTCAGCAAATAAATCTATTCAGTACACAGATCTTTGATATGGCGGAAGATCCTCAAGTGCTAGAATCTGACAAAGGCCTTGTTCTTTTTCAAGCTGCTGATGACAATGGTAACGACTGTGAGTCTATGTGAGAATCTTGAGTGTTGTATTACGTATGAAGACTATATATAGTCGGAGTTTTACATCAATTAAGGAGAGACAACATATCAGAGTAAAGAGATATGTACAAATATGTAAACAATATATTTGATTGAGGATTCGTTATCTATCACCCTCTTGCAGTTTGATCGTCGGGTTTGGAGACGGTTAAGCTGGAACGAAAGTCGTTAAATAGACTTGTAGGAAGCCCTTTAGTGAAGATAACGGCAAATTGGGATGATGTTGGTACATGAAGAACTTTAACCTGGCCGAGAGCAACCTTTTCACGCACAAAATGAATGTCTATTTCAACATGTTGGTCCTTTGATGCTTGACGGGATTGCTGGCTAAGTAAACAGAGTTGATGCTGTCGCAGTAGACAACTGATGCTTGTCGGATGGGGCAGCCAAGTTCGAGCATCAGATTGCAGATCCAGCAGAGTTTGGCGACTGTGTTAGCGACTCCTTTGTATTCCGCTTCTGCACTGGAGCGGGAAATTGTTTGTTTGTTGGCGTCTAGATGACTAGGAGATGAGGTTTGGGCCAAGATAGACACAATAACATGAGGTGGAGCGGCGAGTGTTAGGGCATCCTGCCCAATTGGCATCAGAGTAGGCTGTGAGAGTGTTAATGCTGCCTTTATGAAGCTGAAGGCCATGGGACAGGGTACCTTTGATGCATCGCAGACTGCACCATAATGCTTGTAGATGTGGCTGAGTGCATATAAAGACAAATTTGATGTATTGCATAAGAGATTTCAGGTCGTGTGATAGTGAGGTACTGAAGAGCTCCGGCGAGACTACGATAAGCAGTAGGATCATCCACTGAGTCACCACTGTAAAGAGAGATTTTCGACTGCAGGTCAACAAGAATAGAGCAGGGCTTTCAATCAAGCATGCCGACCTGTTTGAGAATGTCACGGGCATAAGATTCTTGACTGAGGAAGAGGCCAGAAGGATTGAATTCAGCCTTAATTCCCATAAAGTAATTGAGTTTACCTATGTCGGACTGGGGAATTCTTATTTTATCGAGGTGATGATCCACTGAAGAAAGCTTGTGTCTGATGCTGTTAGGATGATATCATCGACATATAGCAAGACATAAACCATTTGAGTGGATCGAGGATAGATGAAGAGTAATGCGTCGTACTTGCCAAGTGACGAACCCAATTTTTTGTAGGTAGGTTGCGAAGCGCGCATTCCAGGCCCGTGGGGCTAGCTTGAGGCCATATATGGCTTTCCGCAATTTACAGAAATGGTGTGGATATTGAGGATTAACAAAGCCAGGGGCTGAAACATATACACGGTCCCATCAAGGTCGCCATGGAGAAAGGCATTTTAGACATCTAATGGATGTATAGGCCAGTCGCGTGAAAGACTGAGGTTGAGAACTATTCGGATGGTGGCTGACTTGACGACAAGGCTGAGTGTCTCTGTGAAATCGACTCCTGCTTCTTGCGATTTTCCATTGCGACAAGCCTAGCTTTGTGTCGCGTAAGAGAGCCACATGAATCAAATTTATTCTTGTACAACCACATAGAGCAAACAATGCTAGTGCATTGTGGTCTCAGTACAAGATCCCAAGTCTTTGTCTTAGTCATAGCATCAAATTTTTTTTTCATTGCTAGAAACCAGTTTGGGTCAAATAAAGCTTTTAGGGGACTGGTAGGAAGTGTTGAGTCAGAGGTAAGAAGAGAGAGGATGGTTCTTGGTTTGCGTATGACATGCTTGCTCCGAGTTGTCATGGAATGACTGGAGACAACATTGGGAGGTTGAGGATGTTGTGGTATTGGGTCGGGAATATTGGCAGTGGTATTTGAGGAGCCATTGACTGATCAGGAGGAGTAGGAAGTTGTTGTGATTAAAGAATTTGACGAATCAAAGGTGGTGATTCATTATCTCTCTGTACAAAAGTGTATTGGCGAGGGTTGGTGGAAGTTTCAGAAGCTGGAAATTTTGTTTCGTCGAAGAGAACATGATGGGAGATGATGATGTTGTTGGATTTGAGATCAAGACATCTGTATCCCCAATGTTGTTGAGGGTAACCAAGAAAGATGCAGGGAGTGGAACGATAGGAGAGTTTGTGAAGATGAGCATTGTTTAGATTGGGAAAACAGAGGTAACCAAAGACCCAAAGGTGAGTGTAAGTTGGGTTTTTGTGATAGAGAGATGTGTAGGGTATTGTATTTTGAATGGAAAAAGAGGGAAGGATGTTAAGAAGGTGGACAACAAGGTGAAGAGCTTCATCCCAGTAAGAGGGAGGAAGGTGAGCTTCGAAGAGTAGAGCACGAATTGTGTCGTTAATTGTGCGATTCATGCGCTCAGATTTTTCATTTCGTTGGGAAGTATGGGGACATGAAAAACAGAATTTGATGTTATTTGCGGAGAAATAGTTGTGAAAATCTGAATTGCTATATTCACCACCATTGTCACATTGAAAGGATTTGAGCTTCATGTTGAATTGAGTTTCGATGAAGCTCATGAAGTGAAAAAATTTAGAGAATACCTCACTTTTGCGACGGAGGGGATATACCCAGAGGAAGTGAGTATGGTGATCTAGTGCATCACAATTGTGGTCATCAAGATTCAGAATCAATGGAATGTGAGACTTGATATTGGTGACTCCAAAACATCGGTCAAGAGCGGCAGCCATTGCGAGAGAAAAGGAAACGAAGAGAGAGAGAGAGAGAGAGAGAGAGAGAGAGAGAGAGAGAACATGAAGAAAAAAAGAGAGATTCAAACAAGTAGAAAGAAGAAACAGAGATTCAAAGAAGTAACTCTGATACCATGTAAGTCTATGTGAGAACCTTGAGTGTCGTATTACGTATGAGGACTATAAATAGTCAGAGTATTAAATCAATTATGGAGAAACAATATATGACAGTAAAGAGATATATACAAATATGTAAACAATATATTTGATTGATGATTTGTTATCTATCAACGACAACGACAAGGAAGAAAAAAATAACATAGAAACAATAATTATAACTCAAAGTCAGTCGCCATTGAAGTTTTTGGTTCTATTTTCAATCGCCGATGAAAATAACAGCAAAACTTAAGTTACATAATATCATTGTAATCATCATTGACCAACAAAATATTAGAAACATGAGCGGCAAATAACACTATTTGTACATAATTTTTACCTGTTACATTTGTCGCCAGCAACTTGAAAAAGAACACGGCCAAAACCTTTTTTTCGCTACACACTCCGTTTAAGTCAAAATACCAACTTCTGGCATAATGACTGGACAGACAAGGGCAGTTTGAGCAATCTAGTGAACGATGCTACAGCGAGACAGATGAGAGTTCCTAGAATGAGCACAGTGGCCGAAGCGACTCGCAATGGCTCCTAGTTTTTCGGCGTCAACGACATCTAGTACTTGGGACACTAACTCAATTTCTTTATGATTTACAGGTTCCCCTACCAGTTTTTGACGCTAACATTTCCACATGGAGACACAGACCAAACGAATTCTAATCAACTTTCTCAGCCAGTTCCACATGGGATCAAATCCGTACTAAGGCTCCACAATTTTCCTATTCTCGCTTGGTATGGATGGTGTAGGAGTTCCCCGCTTTGCATTCATAACATGGCTAGTGGTCCAAAACAAGCTATCGACTGGAAATCGCATAAAGACTTGGGGATTTACCAACCTTTCATGCTTTGTGGGGGAATCAGATGAATCGCGAGTTCACCTTCTTTTCGTCTGTCCATACTCACATACTATCTAGACGGAGCTCACCGACCCTCTCACTGGCCCTTGTGCCAACCCATATTGGCACCTCAAGCTTCATCACTTTCTCTCTCGCACCTTGACTACCTCACCGTCATGTGTTCTCGACCAACTGTTTCTCTATATGTGCTTCCAGGCAACCGTTTATCATCTATGGAAGGAACGGAATGATCGGATACATCGATGTCCTTGCAAACCCCCTCAGATTCTCACATACCTCCTCCAACAATACGTCACTAGCCTCATCACATCCTGCCACTATAGTGCTACACACAAGCTTGCAAGTCTCTCCTAGGGTTGGATTCTCATCCAAGGATTTGGATGACCTACACATCTACACTTTGTCCTCCTATACCTTCAGCCAAGCTCTCATGTCTCCTATCGCTAGTCTCACGTCTTGGTCGAACCAAAATAACATTCTTTTTTTCATGGCTAACTTTGTCCCACAGGATTTTATAACCATGGTTATTGACAAGGCTATTTGGGTTATGCTTGCTCACCAGACCTGACAAAAATCTGCTATTTTCCTTCATTCTTCTACTGAACATTTCTACTCTCTATTTTGTTTCCCTGTTTTTACCAAAAAAGCATAGAGTACATATTTGACTATCTTCTTTGATTAATAAATTTAAAATTTATTCAAAAAAATTATTTATTGGTCAGGTGAAACGTATTTCGACAAATATATCATCATAAATTTCATTTTGACCGCACATAACATAGATAAGAGCGAATTAGCTCAATAATCATTTATAGATCCAAAACTAAGTGATTGACCATAGTATTGTATTATTAATTTTTCAGAAACATTACACCACTCATAGTTCACTCTTGCCCTTCATGTGATTTTTTTGGATACTTTCACCTCATCTCTTTTCTCAATTACGATTTAAATTGAAATAATAAAATCTAACAATGTTGCCCAAAAAACCATATATTTTTTCTACATGTAATATGATTAAAATTATTTTAAACAGACTTATATTTTATAAAATAGTAAATAGTGACCATAGTGGACCCTAAACCATGAAATAGTGAGATTACTTAAGTATAGTCGGACTACTTATGTATACAACATTATGAACCAAAATCTATGTATAAAACATTTGTTAAATCCTAAACCTAAAAATATAAACCTCAAACTCTCTATCATAAACCTTAAACCATATATCATAAACCATAAACCCTATAACCCTAAACCCTATATCATAAACCTTAAACCTTATAGCATAAACCCTACACAATAAGCCCATGAATATAAACCTTGAACCCAAAATATAAACCCTAAACCCAAAAATATAAACCGAAAATATGAACCCTAAACTTTAAACCTTAACCCCAAATCATAAATAATAAACCTACAACCCTAAACCGTAAACCATATATAGTAAACCCTAAACCTAATGTCATAAACCACAATAAATTATACTTAAGTAGTCTGACTATTTATGGGTTGAGGATTCACTATGCTCACTATTCACTATTATTAAATATAATTCCGTTTAAAATTATTTTAATCATGATAGATGTTAGAAAAAATTAAGTGTCTTTTAGGCAATATTGGAAAGGGGGAGAGGGAATACGAATATAATCTATGTTGTTAGAAGAGAGAGAGTCCACACCTATACATAGGTGTTATAAAGTTAATTTTAGCTTATAATGTGGACGTATACATTGCTATTGTCCCATAAATAATTGGTACCACACTTTTAAAAAAAACAACAAATATGATGTGTTCATTGTCGAGTTAAAACTTTTGAATAGTTTAATATAAAAGTTTGAAAACAAATGAAAAATATTGTTATTAACAATATACAATAAGCTTTTGCTTCAAAAATTAGGGTGAAATAGTTCGAATATTCAGTCTCTCTTGATATTTAAATTCTTATCGAGTGGATCCATAAAAAACTATCTGAATTTGTATCTTGATTTCATAGATATTATAGATCCAAACATTCTTTTGGAGTGGGCTCATATGGGATCTTGAATCCTGGATAATAAGTTTTAATAATAAATTTTACATTTATGTTGTACGAACCACATTGCTTGATCCGTTATTATCATCCAGACTCAAAGTTATAACATCATTCGAAACACATTTAAATATAAATTCTCTAAAGCACAAAACATCATTTAGCATGAAATGGAAGAAGTATTTGAGTTTCTACGTTCCATTCTAAAGTAGTTTGGTGGTATATGTAGAAATTAATTTTTGTATCCTATGATTATAAATAATAAATTAAACAACCAAAACAGAAAAAACTCTACAAGGCTACAAGTAAAAGGTAGGCCTCAAAATGAGACACCCATAAACATAACATATTTTGTTAAGAAGATTTTCTGGTTGGTTATAGTTTGTATATAAATCCGTTCGACGGATGTTCAATTTATTATATATTTTGTTATAGATCTCTCATATGAAATAAAATTTGTAATAATTTAACCAAGCGAAAAAATAAATTTGGTTTTTTATGGGAAACTTTCCTATAAATAGTTAAAGAAAAATGGAGTGAGAAAAATTACTTTGAACAGTTATTCTAATTATAACAACCATTTACAGCCTTAACTGAGATTTGAAAGTCATATTCATGCATTAAATTATGCATACCGAACTATACAAAGCCGGTGGCATGTTTAGTGCATTAAAGTCAAAGTCCCTCCAATAACCATACCAAACTCTAGAGAATATAAAGATATTCCCCAACCCCATTACCTATCGAGAACAATAATATGCACAAAATTCGGTTTATTTGGTTCTTATTACGACAAAGAAAATATTTTTATATTTTACTTTTTTTAAATTTAAAACCAAAAAATAAACATTCAGTTTTTTCTTCTGTACGAATATAAGTTAGATATAGGAGAGACGATGTGAATAATTAAATATATGAAACCGAATCTAGTAGAGCGATCTATGTACATTAATAGTGTTAGTAATTATCTTAACACTTGTAATAGAATGCAAAATTATTCAAGCTTATGCAACTTATTCATACTAAATTAACATACCTAATTAAGAAGTTATTTCGTGACTGAAAAAAATAAGAATATCTGCTTTTGTATTTTTTTTTTTTTTTTTTTTTTAANTTGAGACTGACCAAATTTTGAGACTGATCTCATCTCACAAAGAGATTACCCGTTTGATCAAACTTTGGGGAATACCGTATGACTCGTTTTTTAATAGAAATTTCAAAAATAATCAAAAGCAATTATAAAAGCCCTAATCTTTTATTTATAATATCATAGACTAAATCTAAAAACTAAAGATTCAGACTTATCTTAAACAAAAAAAGATATAATACCAACTATTAAAAGAAGTGTTAAATGTTAGAAGCATTATAACGACTTCAAACAAGATGCTTTGCATTAATATCATAAGTTTGAAGTGTAAAGTTTGATTACAAAATTAAATATTATTGCACAACAGAAAAAAAATTCATAAACTTAACGTCTTATACAAATAAAAAGACATAATAAAATAAAAAATAGAGAATGAAGAATAGAGAAATTCATTAATTCTTATAACAAGGTAAAATGCACTTATGTGGAATTAAATTCGGATAGAAAAAGCTATAGATGTAGGACCAAAATCACTTTCTATAAATTATATTTTTTTTTAAAGAAAATTTTAACAAAAAAAAACTATTATGAAAATGTATTTGTATGTAGCTTCAAAGTCTTCCATAGGGTTGAGTTTTCAGATATTTGATTCGGTTTCGGTTCTTCGAATCCTAAATTTTAATATCCAATCGCTACTTTCCAAATTTTCGGTTCGATTTTGGTTTTTTGTCCGTTTCGGATCGGTTCGGTTCTATGTAAAAGAACTGAAAATTATCCAAAATTTTTGGTTCTTAAATGGTTTTGGATGTTTCAAATCCGAAATATAAAAAGTTACCTGATACAACAAAAAATACCCAAAAGATAAACTACTCGAAATAGTTTAAAAACCCGTTTTGTCATAAACCTTATAAAGAATAACTTTTATGAAATCTTATAAAAAATCTTATAAAGACTAATTTTCAAAAAATAACTTATAAAAAATAACTTTATAAAAGAAAAATAAGTATAAGACCTTATAAAGTATATATATATTCGAGTATTCCCTTTGGTTCTCGAGTAAGAACCATAAACGAACCGATATCCATGGTTTTTCATCTCAGAAACTATTGGGTAGTTAGGATGGAACTAAACTAATCCAAAACCGTTTTTTCAGTTCTTTAGTTTCGATTTTACGGTTTCGGTTTTTTTTGACCAACCCTATTTCTGCATCAGGAGTTTTGAAAACAAGGTGACTTATAAATTTAATTTAATATACTCCCTCCGTTTCACAATATAAGTAGTTTTAGAGAAAAAAAATTTGTTTCAAAATAATTGTTGTTTTCACTTTTTTATGCAAAATTTAATGTATTTTTGTGTTTTTTGACTCTTTATATTCTGCAGAATGATTTATTATTGGTTGGTTTGTTTTGGAATGCGGTTTTTATCTTGGAATGATAAAAATTAAATAACTTTCTTAATAGTTGTGTCATAACCTTAAACTACTTATATTGTGAAACAGAGGGAAAATACTCCCTACAGTAGCAGAGAAGTAGAAATGAAATAATTAAAATTCCTGCATTGATGCATTTGATTTAAGTGTTTGACCCTCATTATGTGTTTGATCACCTTCTC
>OVAV01002752.1:0-10763 GCA_900406375.1 Iberis amara
TCCCATCTTCTTCGTCATCAGATGAAAGAGGATCTGGTATCGTTGAATCGTCGTAGAGGTCATCACCACTGTCTTCCGCATCACTCCCATTTTCCTCATTCCTCATTGTGTCTCCAAAATCAGCGGCTAAATCTAACTCAGGATCTTCCTCGACCCCTACAGGAACTCCATCATCGGCCTCATCTTCCTCAGGTACAGCATCGTCACTTCTGTTCTCACATTCGTCTTCACCGTGACCCGACTCACCTTCAACTTCAGCTTCATCTTCAACATAATCCTCAAAATCCTGAGAATCATTCCTAGACATAACAATTTCTCCAGCGCCTGAAGGACCCACCTTTTGCCTCTTCGAGTTTCTGATACAAATACTCTTCCTCCTTCCATCCCGACCACCTCTACCACTTGTACCACCTCTACCACCTCTCATCACGACAAAGAATGAAAGAGCAAAATGTTTTTATCAGGCGATGAAATCAGAACATGGATGAATTTTTGAGAGAAAATGGGAGGCACACGATTTTGATTGTGATTTAGGGTTTCATATTTGCGATTTAGGTTTGTTCAAAAGGAAGAAACGACATCGTTTTTCATAAATTGGAAACGACATCGTTTTGGCTAAACGACATAACTAACGTTTAATTAACGGAGTTAATTACGTCTGTTAAGCAGTTTAACGTCAGGTCTAACATGGTTTAGTCAAAGAAATTATGGTATTTAATTGGCTTAGTCAAATATAGTTCATGTTTAAATTGGCTCTCGTAAAAGGTCAGGAATTATTTGGCGTTTTCGGGACACTTCAGGATTAAAACGGTAATTTTCCCTTTAAAAATTGAATAAATTGAAGTGTTTTTTTTCTTTTTAGAACAACAAGTAAACGTTTTTCTCCCTATCGTTTCTTTCTTTGATTATCGTCACTGAACCTTTCTTGTACCCGCGGCTTAGGTCGCCAAATTTTCTTTGTCTTGTTTTAATTAAGTAATCATAGTATATACTCAATAACTCTGATGATCTCTTTGACATCAATCTTACTTCTTAATGAGATATAAAAGAGTTGCATTTTCTCGTCAAACTCTCGTTCTTGTTTCCTTCATTTTAATTCACCGACATTGAAATCATCGGTGGTTTTATTCTTTACACTTTGTCATGGTCTATCTCGATATTATATGAAAAAAACATATGGATTATGTATTGGTGTTTTGACGTATTCTTTCTCTCCTTCAAGAGTGGTCTTTTCGACAACAATAAAATGTTTTAAATATCTTCTTTTTGTTGGTGTCTATTTGTTGCTTTCTCTACACGGCGGTCTTTTCTCTCTAGATAAAAATTATAAAGGTTTGCGATTTTTTTTAGGAAAGAAACGGAAACTAAAGCCGCCATGGTTAGGTGATAAAGTGGAGACGACACAACTTTCCGATTACACGGTAGTACTCTTTCTCTATTGCGATAAATCGACGAAGTCTATCACGATGAAACCGCCTAGTGGCACCATTTCATTTTTCCACTAGATCCCATCTCAATGGGTAGTCAATCTCACAACATTTATTCTAGGAAGTGTTTCATACACTAATTATTGTGGTACAAAGCTCTGTCAATTTGATAGTTGCGTTAAAGTCTAATAGCATGAAGATAAATTTACAAAATGGAAGAAAAAGCCATATTTCAATTCAAAGATTGGGAATAACACAAAAAGGTGTTGAATACGAAGTCTAATATTATACACAAACATTGATATTGATTAATTGATATCAAAATGTCCATATACCAAGAATTATTTTGGAAACAAAAAGCTTACTTGAAAAATTGTGAATATGTAAGTTAGGCATACCAAAAGATCCAAATTCTAAGTGAGATTGTATTTGAAGAAAGATTATAACAATGGTTATATCATGTTAGCAAGTGAGGTTACAAGGGACTTTGGTCTAGTGGTTGAGGCACTCTAAGGAGTGTTCTAGGTTAGTTCGAATCCCTTGGGAGGAGTGATTTACGCTTTAAACAAGTATTATCAATGGCTGGCTCTGGGCACCAGGGGAAACTATGGGCCAAAGGCCTAGAACTTCCAAGGTTTATCAACAAAAAAAAAATGTTAGCAAGTAAGGTTTTTTCGGAAAAAAAAAACATCATAAAAATTCATTTTTTGTTAACAACCTTCAAAATATGACTCATTTTTTTCCGTTGATATAATAACTTGTTTTCCAAAGTACTGTAGTGTCCTTTTTCAGAATAGATATGATTATATTAATGATCAAGGAATAATACATTATCCAGACCAAGAGGAACATAATTATAAAACTGAAACAAACACCCATTTACAAGGCAATTCTTGACTAGAAAATCTGTAACTTTATTTGATTCCCTTAGCACTCAACTGAACTGAAAATCCTCAAATCTCAACTTCCATCTATGAACATCCTTGATCCAATTGTGATGATGAAAATCAATAGCTTTCCCTTGAAGAAGATCAAATAGATATTTATTATCTCCTTCAAATACAATCTTCCAATAACCACGAATCCAAGTATGCTGCATAGCCATCAATAGAGCTTGAAATTCACATTCCAACACCTTCAAAAAATTATTCCCTCTACTTATTGTCGATTCCTTATATGTGCCCATACTATCTCTTATTACCCAAGCACCATTAGAATTACCCAAAGCATCACTGCTTCCGTCAAAAATGCATTTAACAAAATGTAGAGGAGGCCGATTCCACTTTTTTAATCCAGTAAAAGGTACACTAGCTCTTTGAATCCGAGAGTTATCAACTTGACTACCTACCCACTCAGAAACATCCAATACTGCTTGATTACTAATCCAACGCCAATTAGAGCTCGTTCTCTGATAGTACAATAAATTACGTGACTTCCACGATCTCCACATAATATAAAAAGGTAAGAGCTGGTGAAAACTAGTGAGATTGGAATTAGAGGCCAATGATAAAATCAATTCCAGCTTATCGTCAAAAGACTAGGCCCTGAAAATTTGTTGGTAACTTGGCAAATTTGAACTTCTCCATACAACATGTGCAAATGAATAATTAAAGAATAAATGTAAAGGAGGCTCTATCTCAGCACAACATCGACGACAAATTGTATCCTGAGTAATATGTCTTTGCTGCAGAATATATCCTATTGGAAGAGCTCCAGAGACAATCTTCCAGAGAAAGTGTCTCAGCTTTGGTGGCAGCTTTAGTTTCCAAATATGAGTCTTCAAAGTTACATTACCAGGGATGTATAGAATATCTTGAGATGATGGGAGATTCGAAGCCAACCAATATGCAGATTTCACACTATAAATGCCATCCTTCGTATAATTCCAACCTATCATGTCCGTATCCAATTCTGGACACACCTTCAACATTATTTCTGAGGCATCCTCGACTTTGATATTAGCCACAATCAAATCATAGTTCCAACCAGTTAAATTATGCATAAGAAGATCTGAAACTTTCTTGATATCATGTAGTGGACCTAAAACTTGTTGTGGAAGACATGATGGCTTTCTTGGCAACCAATTGTCCTTCCATATATCCGTTTGTGTCCATGAACCAATCAACACTCTAAGTCCTTTGGTGAGAAGGTTTTTCCCTGCTAACAGTGCTCTCCAAACAAAAGATGGCTTAACACCTGTACATGCATTCAACAAACTGCACGAAGGGAAATCTCTGCCCTTTAAAACTCGTGCTACTAAGCTGTGAGGAGCTTGGAGAATCCTCCAAACCTCTTTTCCCAAAAGTGCCAAATTGAATTTCTCTATATCACGAAATCCCAGTCCTCCTTTCTTTTTTGGGTACGTAATCTTGACCATTGAAACCAATGAAAGCCTCTACCTGCCTGATTACGTGACCACCAAAATCTTGCAAGGACCTGCTCAATTTCCTTGCAAACTGATATAGGGAGATTAAAACAATTCATAGTATATATAGGAAGGGCTAAAGCCACTGTTTTAAACAAAATTTCCTTTCATGCGTCTGATAAAAACTTACAAGACCAACCTGTAGTTCTGGCTTTAACTCTATCAATAAGGAAATCAAACATATGCTTCTTACTTCTACCGAGAAACTCAGGTAGTCCCAAATAAAAACCATCTCCACCAATATTGAAAATTTGTAGAATCTAGTGTAATCTTGATTTCTGCCTACTTTGAACATTAGCTCCAAAAATAACAGAAGATTTCTGCAAATTTATAATTTGACCAAAAGCTTGACCAAATAGATTCAACACCTTCTTCAACGACCTACAAGATTTTGGATGAGCATGACAAAAGAACAATGCATCATCTGCAAATAAAAGGTGAGAAACAGTCGGTCTTGTATCACTAATTTTGATGCCTTTGATCCCATTACTCAGACTTTCTCTTGTCATTAAATGAGATAATACCTCTGCACACATAATATATAGGTAAGGAGACATTGGATCCCCTTGCCTCAGGCCCCTTGAAGGTTGAATAAACCATGTTTGATTACCATTCACAAGCACTGAAAACGTTACAGATGAAATACAGTTCATTATCCACGAGATCCACTTTGAATGGAAACCCAACTTGACCAATGTCTGATGAATAAAGGACCACTCTAGACAGTCATAAGCCTTAGAGATATCTGTCTTTATCGCCATATAAGATCTGGCCCAGCGTTTCCTCTTGTACAATGAATGAATTAACTCTTGAGCTAAAATCACATTATCCATTATGTGTCTTCCTGGTACAAACGCAGCATGTGTTTCACCAATCAAAATAGGCAGAAACTTCTTCAAACGATTAACCAAAATCTTAGAAATAATCTTGTATCTGACATTACAAAGTGATATCGGTCTGAAATCTGTCATAACATCTGGTGAAGATACTTTAGGAATTAGACAAATGTTGGTTTGATTCACACCAGGTTGAAGGCTTCCTGTATTAAAAAAAAAAATGAGATCTCATCCACTACATCCTGCTTAATTTTTGTCCAAAAATGACGATAGAATTGGCCATTATATCCATCTGGGACCAGAGCTTTCAATTCTCCTATAGAAAGCATAGCATCTGTAATCTCCATTTCTGTAATAGCAGGTATCAAACTAGTATTCATTTCAGAAGTTACTCGGGTTGAAACCCCTGAAACACAGCCTCAAAAATACTCCTTGAACATTGACGAGAGCTATACAAATTAGAAAAATAGTCTTGCACTACATATCCAATGTTCATATCTCCAAATACTTGAATTCCAGCCGAGTTTTTAAAGTGCAGAGGCGATTTCTAGCCACTCTATTCTTAGTTGAAGCATAAAAAAACCGTGTGTTTCTATCTCCACAAGCCAGCCAATTATTTCTGCTAATAGTTTTTCAGTAAGTTTCTTCAAGCTGATATGCTTTATGAAGCTCTGATTGAATTTGGTGAATTTCAGAAGTTGGCAAACCCGTAGCTATCGCTTGATCCAGTTGATACTTCAATCTTTTAATTAAGATTGTTGTATTTGACATCTTTGAACGTTTCCAATGACAGATTACATCCTTGGTTTGTCTCAACTTATCTGTTAAATTACCAGATGAATTCAATTGCCAAGGCTAAGTGACTGCAAGTTTAAACCCTTCCATAGACAACAATCGTCCATCATACTTAACAGAAAAACACCTTGGAGCAGGCATTGAAACAAATCTGGTGAGTATAGGTCGATGGTCAGAGCCACCAAAAGGGAGAAAAGTTGCTAGTGCATCTGGGAATTCAGCTCGCCATTGTGAGTTAGCCATACATCTATCAATACAGGCGCTAACCGTATGGTCATATCGTCGTCCTACCCAAGAAAACCTATAACCAGCATATTGTATCTCATCAAAATCACACACAATCCTCATGTTTCTAAAACTCAGGAAAGATCTTTATGGTCTTGTACGTCCTCCACGTTTTTCTTCATTACATGTAATTTCATTAAAATCACCCTGGACTAACCACGAAGATTGACGGGTTATTGCAATTCTCTGTAACCTCTCCCAAAGATAAGACCGATTAGAAGGATCAGGAGGACCATACACATAAGACAAATAAAAACTTGATCCATTAACTTCCACTTTACAATCGATCAAATTTGCAGAAAAGAAATTAACAGACATTACTACTGAAGATTTCCAAAACAAACATAAACCACCAGAAAGACCAACAGGTGGAACAGTGAAACAGTGAACATAATTTAAACTTGCACCCAAATCTCTTAAATAGTCATCCTGCTGCTTTGTTTCCAACAAACATATCATATCTAGAAAGTACTGTAGCCGCATGTCCCGAAGGCGTCGAACTGTAAGTGCGGTTCCAATCCCCTGACAGTTCCAAACAATTGTACTCATTGCTCAGGCGATGGTTTCGGGCCCACCGCACCTCTGGATGATTCAGCTACAGCCGGCTTCGCAGAAGAACCAGCATGATCCCTTGCATACAGCCTCTTTGACCTTTTAAATTAAAGTACACCATCAATGAATTACCTCTTGGGTTTTGCCTGCCATAGTCCCCTTCAGTTTCTGCATAAGTAGTATGTAGATCCATCATCAAGTCTTGATCCTCCTCAAGATCTTCGTGAGAAGAACTCTGAAGTGGTGGAGAAGGGGCATCTTGTCTCTCATGTACATTAACCACATCCACTGGTTGTTCAAGCAGATCATTTGCTTCGACCAGAGGGACAATCTCCATTGGATTAGGTGCATCTGGATGGTCATCATCATCATCCCCACTATCATCACTTTCATGAGGATCATTTGCATCAGGAATAAGACAGTGGCCCGTATCATGAGACCACAGTCCTCACAGAAACCTCTTAACCGTTCAAAACGGAATCGCAGGAGTGTAAATATCCATTTCAAATTGAAAATTTCGTTGCGCAATGGTAAACGGGTATCCCAATTGATTCGGACCCGAACATAATCAATCCTACCCGCCGAGTTTGGTTCATAATCCACTTCCATCAATATACCAATTGCTTGACCCGTACTGTAGTGTCCTTTGTACGATGATTTCTATTATTTTCTGTTTCAATAAATGTTTTAGACGTAGAAAAAATTGAACAAATGACTATTGTGATGCTGCTATTTAAAATTGTCTCGAAGATTACAGGGCCCAATTAGTTTTCCCACATTGGCCCAAGACGGCCCAATACAATATATTCATTACGTAATAGAGGAAAACAACCTTCTTAGGGTTTCTCCTGAAAACAAACGCCGCCGTGGCTTGGGCAAACTAGAGAGAAGCAGAGAAGATGAAGACAATTCTTTCATCGGAGACGATGGACATTCCCGATACTGTTAGCATTAAGGTTAACGCTAAGGTCATCGAAGTCGAAGGGCCTCGAGGCAAACTCGTTCGCGATTTCAAGCATCTTAACCTCGATTTCCAGCTGATCAAGGACTCGGAGACAGGAAAACAAAAGCTTAAGATCGATTCGTGGTTTGGATCTCGAAAAAGCAGCGCCTCCATCAGAACCGCTCTTAGCCACGTCGATAATCTCATTTCTGGTGTGACCAGGGGTTTCCGATACAAGATGAGGTTTGTGTACGCTCACTTTCCAATCAACGCCTCCATCGGCGGGGATAACAAATCCATCGAGATCCGTAACTTCCTTGGCGAGAAGAAGGTTTTGTTATTATAATCCGAATGAAGCAAACTGCCACTTGATACAACGCGATTCTTGTATACTAATTGTAAAATGTTGTCTCCAGGTGAGGAAGGTAGAGATGTTGGATGGTGTAACAATTGTTCGATCTGAGAAAGTGAAGGATGAGATCGTCCTTGACGGTAACGACATTGAACTCGTCTCAAGGTCATGTGCTCTGATCAACCAGGTACCCTCTAACTGTGTAATGATATGAAGCAAATGTTAACCTAAGGAAATGTGTTTCATGTTTGAATTATTTTGCATTATGAAACTGAGGGTCTCTCGCAGACTTGTATAAAATGGACTACAAAATGACTTAAATTAAAGCTTTGAGCAAATGTTTGAAAAAGATCTATGGTTGTTACTTGTTAGTTTGGATTTTACACATCTGTTTAAAGAGCCTTTTTCTAATAGCTATATGGTTTTTGACATGTGCAGAAATGTCATGTGAAGAAGAAGGATATCAGGAAGTTCCTCGACGGTATCTATGTAAGCGAGAAGAGCAAGATTGTTGAGGAGGAATAGTTTTATCTTAACTGCTTCACTTTTCTTCTTCAGTTTTGAATGCTAGTTTTGTTTTANTTATCTTAACTGCTTCACTTTTCTTCTTCAGTTTTGAATGCTAGTTTTGTTTTACCGACCAAAGTTCCAAATCCATTGTTGTTGCTCCATTTTGTTCGAGATTTTATCCTTATGACTGATTTGAGATTTGAAAGAACAGCCTACGTATCGAATTGAGACGTAATTCACAGAGCATTATCAAACTTATATAAGAGTTATTTCGCAATTGTTACATGGCAGAAAATGATATCTTTCGATTCATTTCCGATTCATTGGAAAGCAAGAACTTCAAGGAAGGTCACAAAGAAACACGTGTTCCCTTTTATCCACTATGCATTATATTTTGATAAATGATTAATACACTAAGAAATATATATTGTTTGTTAATAATGTATATTATAATATCTTTGTCACTCCAAGAAGAAGGAAATTTTTTTTATTATGTGTATTCTATATGATAGAAGTATATTTAAAAATACAATAGAAGATATATTAAAGAACAAATAATTTTGAATATCTTATTAATTCTTTTAGATGATCATTATAGTAAATGATTTTAATAAGCGTAAAATGTTACCTCGTAAAAAATCTTGTTAGGAAAATTAAATGGAAAAAATTATGGCCAAGGAAAAAAGAGTACAACAAGCATCTATTCCCTCATGAATACGTCATTTGAGATGTCTCATACAACATGATTCAATATGTAGAACTAACTTCTTCAACGTTGTAGTTGTAAACGCTTTGGTAAATATTTTAACTAAATCTTCACCTAAACGAATTTATAATATAGCAATACATCGTCATTCTTTCGTTGTTTATGGTCTCATAAGTGATTCACCTCGATAATTTTCTATGTTTCTTTCAGTCTCACTAGTGTTAAATGATAGACTTTCATCTTATTAATGCTAGGTGAATAGCAACACCCGCATTTCAAAAATTTCATCAAATTAGATAAACCGAATAATTATCTTGCGGAAATGTTGAGTTTAATGAAAATAGTTTAAAGAAACACTTATTAATCAAAGAGTAACTATTTTGAATTTACATAAAAGGGAAAAAAAGGAGAAAATTGCCGAAAAAACCCTCAAGTTATTGAAAAACGCCAAAAAAACCTCCAACTTCATGTGGTCCAAAAAAAACTTAAATTAAAGTTGACTTTACCAAATTAATATATAATTTAAGTTGACTAAGACAAATTAGACCCAACGTTAGTCAAACTTAACAGATCGTTAAGTTTGACTAACGTGAAGTCTATTTTGACTTAACGAACCAAAATTTGGTATTTATTTGGACAAACATAAAAAGTTGAAGATTTTTTGGCCATGTGTATATATACATTTATTTTGAAAAAATTATTCAATTATGATACTTTTGTTCATGTTTATGAAAATAAAAATTTGGTAGTTAGTTTATTTGAGTTACTAAAATATTCGTAACTAAAAATTTGTATTAATAATATATTAGGAATATAAATTTTACATCATTTATCATATTATAAGATTATTTTATTATGAATATTTTAGTAGTACAATTTTTTCACATAATTTATCACATTATATGATTATTTACTAATTAATTAGATAAGAAATTTATATTATAATTAGTAAAATAAACTTAATATGTTTTGTTAATTATACAAAAATATATTAGTAGAATAACCCTAATAATTTTAGTTAATTATATAATATTATAATTATATTTTAAATATAATTATATGTAACCCTAATAGAATAGTAACTACAACAATCTAATTACCAAAATTTTAATATCACAAACATGAACTAAAGTATCTTAATTAACGATTTTTTCAAAATAATATAAGTCTCTTATCGCATTAACTATTAAATAATCTTATAATATGATAAATTATATTCCTAATATATTATTAATAAAAAATTTTAGTTACGAATATTTTAGTAGCTAAAATAAACAAACTACCAAAAGTTTATTTTTCACAAACATGAATAAAAGAATCATAATTGGCTATTTTTGTCAAAATAAATGTATATATACACATAGCCAAAAAAAATTTTCATTTTTTTATGTTTGACCAAATAAATACCAATTTTTTGTCCGTTAAGCCAAAACAGACCTCACTTTAGTCAAACTTAACGATCGGGTCTAATTTGTCTCATTCAGCTAAAGGTAGATATTAGTTTGGCAAAATCAACATTAATTCAAGTTTTTTTTTAACCATGTGATAGTTCGAGATTTATTTGGCGTTTTCTGATAACTTGAGAGCTTTTCGGCAATTTTCCCAAAAAAAAAAAAAGAAGAAAAAAAAAATAAATGTTTTAATTAGGAAAGGAAAAAAAAAAGAGTTTAAGAGGTTACTAGAGGGAGGGGAAGTTACGTGAAATCAAGAAGAAAAGAGAGTGACAGGAGATTACGACTTACGAAGGAGGGGATAGTTTTACTGAAGGGAAGAAGGTAAATAAAAGAGATGAAAAAGGGACTAATAATGAAGAGAGAAAGAGGTTTTCTAGTTATTGATTATGAAAGGTGTAAAATTACAGAGACGTTCAAAATAGGTCAAAAAAAGCTTATGTATTCATGTGGTTTCAATGTCAATATATACAACTCTCAA
>OVAV01002753.1:0-10761 GCA_900406375.1 Iberis amara
GTTTTGAAGGGGGTGAGTTTGGTTTTGGAGGTTTAGGGTTTCAATTTAAAATTTTAAAGCTAGTTCAGATTTTGTGCTATTTTTGAGACAAAAATATTTTTGTGCTATTTTTGAAGAAAAATAAAAATATTTTTGTGCTATTTTTGAAGAAAAATATGATATTTTTGAAACTTTTGGTAGTGTGTGATATTTTTTGTAATATACCTAGTTTTTGTGCTATTTTTGAGAATCCCCTAAAAATTTACCATAAAAACAAGTTTCTCTAAGATAAAATGAGAAAAAATATAATATAATATTAATTTTGTTACATAATATTACATGTTTAAGTATATCAATTTTACTCACACAATGTAATGATATTTCTTAGTTATTAGTATACTGTATATGTTAGGATTAAAAAAACAGGGAAAGAAGCTAGCTTTATATAACACAAGCTACAATCACAAAACCAATAAACAAAAATGCACCGACCAGATCCCGGAGATTCTCCACCACCAAACTGCCTTCACCGCTGTTTCTCATCGTCACCATTTCACGGCCCCTCTGCCTCCGAGTCCGACAACCCGCGAAATTCCACCTCTACCGTCACGTCCGCCATTTTCCGCCATAACTTCGTCCAAACCACCGTCTCCACTATCTTTCCGAACATCCAATTTGCCGACCCAAATAGTCTCCCTTCCCTTGAAGAATCATTCTCCGATTTCATCCAAGCTTACCAAAATTACTCGGAGACTTATAAAATCGATCGTATCCGATCCGACCACTACTTTCACTTAGGCTTATCACATTACACGTGTCTTGATTACATTGGAATTGGTTTATACTCTTACTCTCAGTTACTCAACTACGACCCTTCCACTTACCAGATCTCCTCTTCCTTATCTGAAAGTCCTTTCTTCAGTGTTTCTCCCAAGATCGGTAACCTCAAGGAGAAGCTTCTCCACGACGGAGGTCAAGAAACAGAATTCGAGTACTCGATGAAAAGAAGAATCATGGGTTTTCTCAGAATCTCAGAGGAAGACTACTCAATGGTATTCACCGCCAATAGAACTTCCGCTTTCAGACTCGTGGCTGAGTCTTACCCATTTAACTCCAAGCGGAAGCTTTTGACGGTTTACGACTACGAGAACGAGGCCGTTGATGAAATTAACAGAATCTCTGAGAAACGTGGAGCCAAAGTAGCTGCAGCTGAGTTCTCATGGCCAGGGCTGAGAATCTGTTCTTCCAAGCTGAGAAAGATGGTAACTTCCGGGAAGAAGAAGAAGAAGAAGGGTATTTTTGTATTCCCGCTTCATTCTAGGGTTACAGGATCTAAGTATCCATATCTATGGATGAGTGTGGCCCAAGAAAACGGGTGGCATGTAATGATCGACGCTTGTGGTTTGGGACCTAAGGATATGGATAGTTTCGGTCTATCAATTTATAACCCTGATTTCATGGTGTCTTCGTTCTATAAGGTGTTTGGAGAAAACCCTTCCGGATTTGGTTGCTTGTTCGTAAAGAAATCCACTATTCCGGTTCTTGAATCTACCACTGGTTCAGGTATGGTTAACCTCGTACCTACCGACAATACTGCTGCCTTATGTGCATTAAATATCAACCGAACAAAAACAGAATTCGAGTACAGTGGGTTAGAACATGTGGACTCACTTGGGTTGGTAGCAACAGGAAACAGATCAAGGTGTTTGATCAATTGGTTGGTTAGTGCTCTCTACAAACTCAAACACTCAACAAGTAATCGTCTCGTTAAAATCTACGGTCCAAAAGTTAATTTCAATCGAGGACCGGCTATTGCATTCAATCTGTTCAACCAAAAGGGAGAGAGAATCGAGCCTTTTATCGTGCAGAAGCTAGCCGATTGTAGTAATATTTCACTCGGACTAGGGTTCTTGAAGAAAATCTTGTTCCAAGAGGAGTATGAAGGGGTGAAAGATAGAGTTCTTGAGAAGAGAAGAAACAGAGAAGACGAGCCAGGAATCTCTGTTCTCACTGCTGCGTTAGGGTTTCTCGCGAATTTTGAAGATGTTTATAAGCTTTGGGTTTTCGTTGCTCGGTTTTTGGATTCAGAGTTTGTGGAGAAAGAGAGTGGGAGATGTGGAGTTCATGTTTTTGAACACAACAGTCGTGAAGTTGTCTAGTTTGTAACTTACTTTGTTAAGTTAGGTTCACTTCTTAATTCCGAACTGGTTCAACTATCAATGAAATTTCAAGCTCCTTAAGAATGCTGTTAAATAAAAGCTTAGTTCCAACAAGAGACTAAGCATAAAAATTGTGAGTTAAGGCCCTTATCATATTCCCCAAAACTCAAAATAACACACTTACACATCAAGCAAGCATAAACATAGTACATAATAGTGACCCGACGACTCTTAACCACAAGCCTTCTTTCCACTTTATGTGAAACACATCAGTACGGTCATTTTATGTGATGGAAGATGCTAAGAAAAAGCTTGAAAAAGTTTGTCCTCGATCGTACTGTGTCTTGTGCTGCTGACATTGCAGCCAGAGATGTGGTCACTCGCTCTTTATGGTCTATATGTGGTGGGACAAATCGATTTTACTTTTCCGGTTTTCAATTCGATCGTCTGAAGTTGGTTCGATTTGATTTACCTATCAGCACCACTTAGACATATATACACTACAAGAAAACATGCGAATTACTAATAGACATATTGACATAGTTATGTCTGTCAGTAATTATTGACGGATTTTTGACGGCTTTTTGATGGAAGACATCCGTCAAAAATTCTGTCAGTAATTATTGAAGGATTTTTGAAAGAATTTTATTGACAGATATATCCATCACAAATCCCTCAATAATCCAACAGTAATTTTTTCCCGATGCAAACTAGCTGTTGTCAACGGATATATTCGAATATACTGACGGATTTTTCCGTCAGTAATCCGTAAATTATGGATTCTATAAAAACCAGAACATACAATCTCTTCTTCACAAAGTTACACACATTCTTAAAAAATGTCTACTCCTTATTTTCGATCATGGAATGGTGAACGGATGAATGAAGACACAAAGCTTTTGAACGACGACTATGCACATGGTGTTTGTGAGTTCATAGAATTAGCATGTCGACAACCTCAGGCACAAAACAGTCGTAAGTTAACATGTCGGGTTATAAGAATTGGTACTTACATGGAGAAAACCTGATGTTGTTGGTAGTAGTAGCGCTAGCGATCCGTATACCGATAGGACAGAAGAACCTAGAATGGAAGTAGATTTTGGGGCTGGTACAATTCAAATGGTTAATGACGTTTATAGAGAAAATATAGAGTTGACACAGTTTGTTAAGAAAGGTTGAATGAAGAACCTAATTTAGAAGCATGACGTCTTTTTGGTATGTTAGACGCAGCGAATTAGCCATTATATAGAGGATGATGAGATGTTCATTCGCCTTTATCATCTGCAAGTAGGTTGATGGGGATAAAGACATACTATAATTTGGCTGAGGATTGTGTTGATGCAATAGCCAATTTTGTGAGGGATATCTTGCCATAAGATAACATTGTTCCTAGTTCATATTACGCGATACAAAAACTTGTTTCGGGGCTTAGATTGTCGTATCAGATTATAGACGTGTGCATCAACAATTGTATAATCTATTGGAGACGCGATGAATACCGAACAAGTTGTCAATTTTGTCACAAGCCAAGGTATAAGGATACATGCGGTAGAGTTTCAGTGCCTTACAAAAGAATATGGTATTTTGCCACTAACAGATAGGTTGAAAAGATTGTATCATTCTGAGAGAACAGTTACGGGAATAAGATGGCATACTGAGCATAGTTTGATGGATAGATTACACATCCTTCTGATACAAAAACTTGGCGTCATTTTCAGTCTACATATCCGGATTTTGTATACTAGAAACAAAACGTGTATATCAGATTAAGTACAGATGGATTCAGCCCTTTCGGGAAATAGACAGTATTCTCTGTGACACTTTACAGTTTTTAGTCATCTTTGTGTATGAGACGAGAGTTTCTATTTCTCTATGTTCTTGTACCTGGTCCAGATCATCCAAGACGAGCACTTGATGTGTTTTTGCAACAATTGATATATGAGTTAAAGACATTATACAAGCATGGGGAGGACATGTGTGATGTATCGTTACAACAAAAATTTAAGATGCGTGTGATTCTTATGTGGACTATAAGCGATTTTCCAGCGTATGGTATGTTATCTGGATGGATAACACACGGGAAACTAGCATGTCCATATTGTAACGATAACACAAATTCATTCCAGCTGAAAAATGGAAGAAAAACATACTGGTTTCATTGTCACCGAAGATTTTTTCCCCCGAATCATCTATATTGTCGATATGCTTCGTTATTCACTAAGAAGACCACTTGTACTGAAGGTCCACCACCTCTATTAAATGGCACATATCTATTAAACCAATGAAAGATTTTGGTGTTCAAATGACCGTTGATACTAATGTTGGTGGGAATGGACGTGTCAATGTTGCTAGATCAAGAGAATATCATAATTAGCACAAGAAAAGCATATTATGTGATTTTCCTTATTGGAAAGACCATTTGTTGAGACATAATATATATTTCATGCATATCCAGAAGAACCTCTTTGACAACATAATAAACACCGTGCTAAATATCCAAGGGAAGACTAAAGACAATTTGAAGTCTAGATTAGACTTGCATGACATTTTTTCTCGTCCTCGCCTTCACCTCACGGACGATGGAAGGTGTCCAATCCCTGCATTCAGATTAACTAAGAATGCAAAAGATGAGTTCTTTGACTGGATTATCCATATGGTCAAATTCCTTGATGGATATGCATCTAATCTTTGAAATTGTTTTGATATTGGAGAAGGAAAGTTCATTGGAATGAAGAGCCATAATTGTCATGTAGTAATGCAATGCCTTCTCCCATTTGCATTTGTGCATCTCCTTCCAAAAGATGTGCACGAAGCCATTGCATGTATTAAGTCGTTTGTAAACAATTTACCTTATATGTTAATTACTGTTTACTTATATGATATTTTTGCATTTACATCGGTTGGGGCTTTCTTTCGTAACATTAGCAGAAGGACACTTATCGTTGACGATGTTACCACATTACATGAGAATATACCGATGATCCTATGCAACTTAGAAAAGATTTTCCCACTATCATTCTTTGATGTTATGGAACATCTATCAAACAAGATTATACAAAAGTTAAGATGGAAAATGATGTGTGAGCAAAAAAACTAGGTTGAATGGGTTTATGATACTTTAATCAGGCTTTCCTGGAAAAACAGTTATGACAACTATTTAGTATCCTCAATACCCTTTTGGCTAGGGTGCTATAAGGTCGTTACTTTAAAGGGTTGCTACCTTTTGAGGCCTCGATGCCCAATCAACCTTAATATGGGTGGCAAAGCATTTAGAGCTCACGCCAGTTGCTCCTTAGTGGGTTATGTTTCATAGTGGACACTAGGGTGAATACAAGAGTTTGGTTGCCTAAATTAATACTCAGCACAAGTTCATCGATAAAAAAATTTATATGCCAATAGAGCATTAGAACCTGAGATTTTTAAAATTGTTACATGGGAGTACTAATCAATGGAATGTACCCCTTTCATAGAGAAATTATCGCCTCTAAGTATATTCTATTTATTTTGGGTCGCCATTCATCCTTATTTGTGGATGTTGGGTAGTATTAGAATTTTACTAAATTGGGTAATTATATGGTAAATTCAGGATATGAGGTGTCAGCCTCCGAGGTCAGTAATGAAATATTTTTTAATACGCAGTTATTTTTGGTGAATATTGTTAAGAAGAAAGCATGGAAAATCTCTGCCCCAAACAAATTGAGGCATTTTCTATGGAAATTTCTTTCAGGAGCAATGACAATTATGGATCAACTAGACAGTTAGAAATTAAGAGTTAACCAATTTTTTGGTAGGTGTGGGACTCAAAGAGATTCAATTAATCATGCAGCTTTTAAATGCCTCCAGCTAGAAGACGTTGGGCTTTATCAAATATACCATCACTAGTGGACATTTTTCCACGAGTCACTACTAGAGATACTTTGGAAGGCACGAAATGCAATGTTATTTATAGGAAAAAAATTGTTATCGCTAGACATAATGGCCCAGGCGTATAAGGAGTCCAAGGAATGGTTAGAGGTCAATATTTTTTCTATACGAGTGGGTGATTTCTCATATGGAGAAACGAGTCACTAGAACTCACTAATTCAATCGACTCATTTTGCTTGCTACTTGGATGGTTCTTGGAAGCAAGATGTACAAACTAGTAGTTTGGGGTGGACACTCTAATTACAAGACGAGACGGCCAAAACTATTGGAATGTGAGGCATTCATAGAAGATGCTCACCTCTATACACATAATTTTAAGCAATCTTATGGGCTACGGAGAGTCAGTGAAGAAGGATAGATAGTTTGTTTTATACAGATTCACGGGACTTAATGCAGATGATTGAATCTCCTAAGAACTAGTTGGTTTTGATTAGAAACCATCGGACTTTGACACTTAAGTCTTCATTTTCAGGCTTTTCATCTTGTGTATCATTGCAAGACTCATAATACGAAAGAAGGTTTGCTAGCAAAGGCCGCTTGCAACCAAACTATTGTTTTTATACATTTATATTTCTTTACCTTTTTTTGGTTCGTAAATTCATATTTTGTTTTTACGTAATCATAAAAAAGTTCTTCTAGTGAAAACCAGTAACTAACGTCAGTTATCATTATATTTATTTATAGCAAGTATCTCTCCTGAAACCAAACCATACTTGCTCAACCATCAAAACTCCATGGAAACTCCAAATCTCTAGACTATTGTTGGAACGCTTAAGCTTTGTGGATTACAAACACACTAAGATGGTGTTTTCAAACCGATATTCTAGTTCAAAACAAACGGTTCCCTGGAAAAAATAGATCTCTATGGCTGAGGCTTTTCTATTATGCAAAATATCATCATTGTTAGTGATCATGAACCTGAGTGTAATATATGATAGATCCTAGAAAATATAATATTTACTACAAGAAAACACCTCATAGTCAATTGACTGTCTTTTTTGATGGATTTATAACGGCAAATAATTGAGGGTTTACGATAAATGAGAAATTTCAGACGAATATATATTTTGTTAAAAATATATCAATTTTATATTAATGAAATAAAACAAAATAAATAAAATATTAAAACTAAAAGATCGCAATTGGTACGTTCAAAGGTGCCGAACAAGCTCGGTTAAAAGGTGTAAACTATGCAATTGAAGCGGAAATACAAGCCTTAATTTTGGCTATGCAACAAGCTTGGATTAGAGGGTTTACGAAGGTTTATTTTGAAGGTGATAATCAAACTTTACACAAGCTTTTGAAGGGTGAACAAGTATCATTTGGTATGGCAAATTGGATAAGATATATTTGTTGGTGGTCAAAAAAGTATCATTTGGTATGGCAAATTGGATAAGATATATTTGTTGGTGGTCAAAAAAGTTTGAAGAAATTGAATTTGGATGGATAGCAAGAAGCTCTAATAGATGTGCTGATCTTTTAGCAAGAACACAATCAAGATGCTTTTCTACATTTGTATTTCATTGTGTTCCCCCTTATACTCTAAAATCTTTGTTATATGAAGATGATGTACATTGGCTAATTTAATATCATAAGTCGAGTTAAAAAAAAATAAAACTAAAAGATAAATAAAAATAAACCAAAACTAAAATATGAACAAAAATCCTAATGTGTATAACGATTCTTAAATATTCATAATATAAAAATATTCTTTTCTTTTTTTGATGAAATGTGAAATTTATTCATCAAAGAATGAAAGAGTTGTGTACATGCGAATTCCAGAGTGAAAGAATGCTAAGAAATATTAGCTAAGAAATATTAGGAGAAAGCTTTTAGGTATGAGATGTACTCTGAGTTGCCTTGTTAGAAACCAATACTAGAAAAACCCTGTGGGACAAAACTAGTATTGGGAAAAAGAGTGCAACCCGAGAAGCACCACCTGAAAAGCCAAGACAAAAACTATAAATGTAAAAACTGAGCCAGAGACGGAATGGAGATTGAGTGAATAGCATATCATGATTGCAGATGGATGGAGTCCCAACGATGAGCAAGGGGGAACAATGGCGAGGAGGGTGGGTAGTGAAAGCTTGTAATGCGGTCCCGGATCGTACGTGTGATGATGGAACGAGTGTAAGTCGCTGTTTGAGGAGTGTTTCCATGCCGGCGGCTATTACGCTCGCGCCAAATGTAGTAGATGGTCGTCTGGAAGGAAATCCTGAGTAATATGCGATCGTGCGGTGATAAAGAGCGATGCCGTAGTGACACGAGGGTGGCAGTCCAATCTGGTGATAAATGACGTCGTAGGAGGTGCGAGGTGATATCCAACCAGATAGTGAACGAGTATGGACAAGCAAAGAATAGGTGGCCGCGCGATTCGTCTGGTTCCCCACAGAGTGTACACGGTTGATAGATTCCCCAAGTGCGCATTCGTCGTCCTGTTTGCAACTTGTCAAGAACCGCAAGCCACGAGATGAAAGCAAACCTGGGAATATATTGCGAAAACCAAATAGAAGAGTACCATGGGCGTTTAGGGTAAGAGGGACTTAGCTGGCTCCAAGTATGATAGGAGGAGAAAGATGACTTGTATATGTTCGGTCCATTACGCCATAGCACCGTGTCAGAGCCAGCTTGCGGATGTGGTAGTGGAAGGGCTAGGATACGGTTTCGAAGTTGGCGTAGGGCAGCCTTGCAAGTTTGTCTTAGCCGCCAAGAAGTGAGTGATGACGCCTCCGCTACACGTGAATGGCGTGGGATACCAAAATCTCTAATACCACGTTCACCTGCAAGAGTATATAGCGGACCCAACAAGGTCCAATTTTCGAACCAGAAGGATGTACGAAGTCCATTACCAATCTTATAACGGAGGAAATGATTTGCCAATGGTCGTGATTGGAGGAGTTTTCGCCAGAGCCATGATCCAGATACCGTAGATGTAGTATCCCAAAAAGTGGATCCCCGAATGAAATAGTGATGAATCCATGAAGCCCAGAGTGAGCGTGATTCTGTGATTAGACGCCAAATAATAGCTAATGAGAATACAAGTGATGTATCCTCGAAAGAGCGAATGCCCAAACCCCCTGCGTCCTTCGGTTTACACACATCTACCCATGCTATCTTTGATGAATGATGATTTGAAGGCGAACCTGACCATAAGAAATTGGCACACATACTATTTATCTCACGAAGACAGGACTTAGGGAACCTGAAGGCCGATTGCCAGAAGTTAACCGTACTGATGGTCACTGATTTTATTAGTTGCAAGCGACCTGCAAAAGAGAGCATCTTAGTTGCCCAAGATGACATGCGTGAGCGCAAACGGTCCAGCAAAGGTTCATAATCCATTCTGGTGAATTTCTTGGTGCTGAGGGGTAGGCCCATATATTTGATTGGGAGTGAGTCGTTCTTTAATCCCATGCTGGTAACTTTCATTATTATGTCTTGAGGAGGCTGATTAGGGAGAAATATCGATGACTTGTGGATATTAATCTGAAGCCCCGAGGCTGTCCTGAATGTATCCATTACATCCACTATGCCAGATAAAGAGTCAAGTGTGCCATCAGAGAAGATCAGAATATCATCAGCGAAACACAAGTGTGTGAGTTGGAGTGCCTCACACCATGGGTGATAGCCGAAATGTCGACAAGCTGCAACTGCATTCAAAAACTTTGACAAAATGTTAGTGACAATGACATAGGTAAGGACAAAGAGCACAACCAAGTCAAAGCCCTCTGGCGCTCGGGAAGTATCCCGCTGATTCACCATTCACAGCGATTGAGAACGTGGTTTTGGAAATGCATAATAAGATCCATCGGATGAAAATAGGAGCTAGCTGCATGACCTGTAAGACAGAAACAATGAAATCCCAATTAATAGTATCAAAAGCTTTCGCAATGTCGAGTTTTAAGGTAAAATTAGAGGATAAAGAATGCTTGTGATAAACCTTGACGATCTCCATAGCTAGTGAAAGGTTTAGGTTTTAATCCTAAATCTACACTGCAGAGAACATGTCCTAGTAATATAGTTTAGGGTCGATTTCCCACAAAGATCAGATAGTGCGGCTTTCAGCTTTATGTCAACTCTAGCTAAGACATAATAAGAGAGAGATTGTTTCGAACGATTGTAAAATAAAAGACAGTAATTAAAAAGTGAATGTAAATCAATAAACGAAAACGCTAGGCGTTAGGGAAGTTCCACAGGTATTCAAGTTGAAGTTTCAGGTTGACAAGCAAGATTAACAAATGCAAATAGTTCCCAACTCAAAAGACAATACTAGGCTAATCTTCTCCCGAAGTATTAGCCCCCTATGAATGAATTCTAAACAATTAAAGACTAACCTTCTCCCGAAATCTTAGATCTCTAAGCTAGATAATTCAATCATGCAGTGATTACAGATTCGATATGTTCATGCAGTGACTAAGAATCTAACAAATTGAATCATTTAACGTCAAAACCTAATTATTAAACCTGTTTTCCATGGGAATTCTCTAAAACCTAACAAGAAGACTACTCAGACATAGCTAGGCAATCAACGATAATAGATGAAGAAAGCATATTCAAAAACCAAATTCAATTAAATAAAATAGGAGTTCATAAATCTTCTCCAAATACAAGGTTGTAGATCTTTTCTCTCCAAGAAAGCTCTCNCGATAGCTTGACCTGTCTTCAATAAAATCGCCATAACTTTTGATTGCACTGATGG
>OVAV01002756.1:0-10757 GCA_900406375.1 Iberis amara
AATCTTCTAAAATGACACTCTTTGAGAAACGGAGGGAGTATATACATAAAATATTCTTTTTATATTAAATGTTAAATTTATAAATAAAAACGAAACCGTATATTTACAAAAGAATAGTTCGGTCGAAGCTGAAGAGATGAAAAAAGAAGCTCTAGCTGTGAGAAGGAGTGTTCAAGATGGCCTCATTAAAACTTGTATCTAGAAAACCCAGTGGGACAAAACTAGATACAGGAAAAAGAGTACCTCCTGTGAACACAACAGCAGAGAAGAGAATCAAGAGGAAAGCTAGGCGATAGAGAGAACTCAACAATAAGGGAATCATAACTGATGAAGATGCTGCCAACGAGTGCCCAACGAACACAGCGCAGAGGATGTCGGGTATGCAAGGCTTTTGATCCGGTCCTGAATGGTGCGAATAATGAGAAGAGGAAGCAGATGGTGAGGGCGTGGGGAACGTCCGTGACACCTGCCATTGCGCTCCAGCCAGAGATGGTAAATGACTGACTGGAAAGACAAGCGGAGAAGGATGGAATCTTGTCGAGATAGTGAGCGGCGGCGAAGGTAAGCGAGTGAGATGGACCAATTCGGGTTGAGACGATTACGAAGCAGGGGCGAAGCCACTCCTGACCAGAGTGTATAGGAGTAAGGGCATGCGAAGACGAGGTGATCTCTTGTTTCGTTAGGCTCCCCACACAGCACACAAGGTTGATAACGCACCCAGACACGCATACGACGTCCCGTGGATAACCTGTCAAGAACAACAAGCCAAGAGATGAATGCGTAACGAGGGATAGACTGAGAAAACCAAAGTGAGGAAGCCCATGACGGTGACGGTGCATAAAGCCTGATATGAGTCCACGTGTGAGACGCAGAGAAAGAGTCTTTATATACGTTAGGAGCGTGATGCCATTAGGGTTTGTCCGGACCAGCGAGGGAAGAGGGCAAAGGGAGGGCTGTAAGCTGATCATATATCACGTGAAGAGCCACTAGACGAGGTCTTCGAAGTCTCCAGCGCGTTGCGGTTGCAGCCTCCGCCACCGTAGCATGTCGGTGGATCCCGAATTCGCGTATACAAGTTTCACCAAAACGAGCAAACAAAGGCCTCAAAGGGGACCAGCAATCGAACCAAAAGGAGGTGTTGAGACTATTACCAATGTCATACCTGAAGAACTGGGCGACAAAGGGACGAAGTTTGAGAAGCTTATGCCAAAGCCAAAATCCACGGGACGAGACGGGAGCATCCCAGAACGTGGCTTGACGAAGAAGATAATGTCTGGTCCAGGAAAACCAAAGAGAAGGATGGGAGTGAAGGCGCCAAATTAAGGATAGTGAGTAAACCATTACCGTATCTTCTAACCGACGTATTCCTAAACCACCTTCGGACCGAGGAGTACACAAATATGTCCAGCTTACCTTTGCCATGGTGTGATTGGACGGAGTTCCCGACCATAAGAAATTACTGCACATGCTCTCTAATACACGGATACATCATCTTGGTAAACGAAAGGCGGACTGCCAGAAGTTGATAGTACTTACGATGACGGATTTGATGAGCTGCAACCGACCCGCAAAAGAGAGCATCTTAGACGTCCATGAGTTGAAGCGTGTACAAACTCGATTTATCAATGGGGAGCAATCATCAATGGTTAGACGCTTTGTTGTGAGAGGTAAACCTAAGTACCGAATAGGGAGAGTGTCTCGACGGAAGCCAAGGGTGTCGATAGTATGCTGGAGAGGCGGTGAAGGTGAACTAGTGATGAAAACAGAGGACTTGCTAAGGCTGACATGGAGGCTAGAGGCTTTGTCGAAGAGATCCATAACTTGTAGAATACCATGGATCGAAGCTGGTTGGCCGTCATAGAAGATGAGAATTTCGTCTGCGAATTAGAGGTGAGTAAGAGCAAGGTCCTGATAATTGGGGTGGTATACAATAAGACCCGAGGCTGCAGCTGCATCTAAAAGCTTGGACAAAACATTAGTAGCAATGGCATAAAGATAGGGTGAAAGAGCACAACCTTGTCGAATTCCCCGAGAGCTTGGGAAGTAACACGTAGGTACGCCATTTACCAAGATGGAGAACGTAGTTGTGGAAAGACAGAGGTGGATCCAGTGAATGAATGACGGAGGAAAAGCCATAGCCTGAAGAACAGACGTGATGAAACCCCAGTGAATCGTGTCAAAAGCCTTGGCAATGTCCAACTTCAGGGTACAACGAGGGGAGACATTGGATTTGTGATAGTCCTTGACTACCTCCATATCTAAGATGACGTTCTCAAGGAGAAGACGCCCGCTGATAAAGGCGCTCTGGTTAGGTGCAATAAACTCCGGCAGACATGTTTTCAAGCGGTTTGCTAAAATCTTAGATATGACCTTGTATACAACATTATAACAAGATATTGACGTATAATCTTTAAGGGTTTGGGGGTCCGTAACTTTGGGGACAGCGAGACCAATATAGCGTTGACACCGCAAGAGAGAAAACCGTAGACAAAGAATGATTGAACTGCAGTGATAAAATCAGCTCCAACAACTGACCAAGTTAACTTGAAAAAATCCACCGTGTATCCATCAGGAGCCGGCGCTTTGTTTGAAGGCATTGATAGGAGAGTGGAATAGATTTCAGTACCTAGAACAGGGGCTGTTAGCAACTGAGCCAGCTCGTCCGAGCAACGAAACTGAAGGAGCATCTGAAGCTGAGATAAAGGCATGGGCGTGATATCATCTACCGATTGAAGAAAAGTCTTGAAATGCTGAACCGCAGCCTCTTTGATGGACGAAGATCAGTAAAAACATCCCTGGAAGGAAGGGTCAGCCTTCGAATAACATTTTGGGAGCCACGGGAACTTGCTACACGATGGAAATAGCTGGTATTTTGATCTCTGTTACGTAACCAGGTAATACGGGATTTCTGACGATAAAGCTGCTCCTCCGCACGAGCTAAGAAACTCCAATGACGAGCAGCTGCGGATTCAGCAGCAAAGGATGCATATGTGGGGTTCGAGAGAGCTTCAGCTTGATAATTGCAGAGATGAGTGAGAGCCTGACGGGTGGATACTACAAGGTCACCATACGATGTTCGATTCAGGTAACGAATGGGCGATTTCAGAGCTTTGAGGCGAGTCTGAAATAGACAAAGAGAGACTCGAGAGTGATAAAGAGGCTGGTGCGATGACCAAGCATCCCCAAGAACCTGCAAAAAGGAAGAATGATCAAGTAAGAAGTTATTAAATTTAAACGGTTTGCGAGATGAAGAGAGAGTGGACGAGAAGTAGATAACGCATCGAGCGTGATCAGAGACACCATTAGCCTCGAACACAAAATATGAACGAGGATAAGAGGCTCCCCAAGAGGCATTTACAAGAGCACAATCGAGTTTCTTTCCAATTTGGTCCGATGTTCGCTGATTCCACCAGGTATATCTTGGACCAACATATGGTAGATCAACCAAGTCATTGTAAGTAACAAAAGCTTGGAATTGGTGCATTCCCAAGTGGCGAGTACTAGAATGGTGGGAGGAGTGCTCGGTAGTTGAGAGAATCTCGTTAAAGTCTCCCATGATGAGCCAAGGGATTTGTCGATGTCCATAAACACGCCTGCTCTCATTGAGATCATGCCAGAGTTACACTCGATCAACCTGAAAATTAGATGCATACAGACAAGAGATTAAGACTGTATCACTAGATAGAAGAGTAACCAGCACAGTAATAAGTTAAGAAGAGATATGCAAAGGGGTGATAACAACTCCCTCTTTCCAGCACACCCATATACGACCAAGTCGATGGGTAGAGTAGCTATGAATAACGGTCCATCTCGGAAGAGCAGTCTGCAAAATGCGACGAAAATTATTAGGATTAACTATGGTTTTTAGAAGACAACCAAATTTTTGATCAGTGGCATGTATCTAGTGCTTGACGATTTGATGTTTGCAAGGCTTGTTGAAGCCTCGAGTATTCCACGCGACTAGCGTCATAACATCAGTGTCTCCGCGAGGAGACGTACGATTTTTTTTTCACGGGTGCCTGCTTAACAGTCTTGCGAGTAGCAACATTGTCAATCTGCTTTTGTTTAGTGCTGGTGTTGTAGCGTGTGCAGGTTGCATTCTGAAGAGGTGCAGATTCAGATTCAGAGAGCTGGCCCTCCTCTTTCAAATCATCATTCTTCGCATTAGCAAGGACAACGAACCGGGAGGGGGAGCCGGCAGGAGGGGTCTGAAGCTTCGCAGCAGCTAACTTGGTAGGCGAGAGTGATGAGGCGCGACCATTACGAACCACCAAAGACCACTCATTATCCATTGCGGTCGACCCGGCTGGAGTAGAGACTTGGGCATATGGTAATGGGTTGGCAGGGGAGGCACGGGCTTGAGAAGGAAGAGAGTTTTCATGTTGCAAACGCTCAATGATGGGCTCGGTAATAGAGAGATTGGTGGCCGCATGGTTCGACTCAAGAGTAGAGGTATCGAGACCAATGATCTCGGCAACAGATGCGGTAGTAGCAGGTGGTAGCTCAGCAGAGTGATCCGTGGCTGCTTCAAGCCGAGCTTGACCTGTAATAGGAAGTGTACCTCCATTAGAAACCTTAACCACGTTAGTTAACATAGGAGTATTAGTATTTGTAGGTAATATAGGAGAGGTAGTCTCAGAAGTATTAGTAGTTGTAGGTAATATAGGAGAGGTAGTGTCAATAATGATGGGCTCGGAAGATGGTTTCTTCTTGCATTCTTGAGGTTTTTGACCCCATGAGTTACAAGTGGAGCATCTTGGTGGAAGGAACGGGAAACTAACGAGAATCAGTTGGGCTTCATTGGTCAGTTGAATTTTTTCAATAAGTGGCTTATCCAAGTTGACAATGACGAGCACCCTTGCGACATCCAACCGAATACACTTCTCAGTGGTTGGGTGAAGCCGTTGCGAGTCTCCAACAATGTCCCCAAGGAAACGTAGACCTGCATGAGAGAATAGATAATCAGGAACATGACGAAAATCAACCCATAGAGGCATCGAACTCAAGTCGGGCTTTGAGAGAGCCTTAGAAGGACACCACTCCTAGACCACTGGCAAGACATCAGAGATGTGCCAGTATTATTTCCGACATATACTATGCCGTGTATCTGCTAATTCAACCCTAAAAAGAACCGTATTATCATTAAGAATATGCACATCAATTTTGGGTCCCTTCCCTTCCCTATTCCAAAGACGGTTAACAGTTGCGTGAATCTTGCCAATGTGCGGGGTTGAACCAATGAAATAATCAGCAATGAATTTACTCCAAAGAGGTTGCGGGTTATCGAGAAGTTGTTTCGGAACAGTAACTGAAGCTACTCTATTTTCGAAGACAAAAGGAGCACAAGCATAGTCGATGAGAATAGAAGCTAGCGCAAGAGTCTGATTCCACGCTGGTAAGGGAAGCGTCTGGAGATGGTGGAGGCGGCGAACCCGGTGGAGCATCAGGCGACGGGGACGACGCCATGGAGACCGGCGGGAGATGCCGACGAAGACTTGCAGCAGAAGCAAATAAGGAAAGAGGTAGTGCCCTAGAAATCACTCAAAAAATTGCCTCACTCGTAGTAGTTTTTTCAATGTACATTAAAAACCCCAAAAGAAAACTTTTTGATTTGTATTGCATCTATCCATTTGATCCAATCATGTCTTTTTAATTGCATTTGAGTATCAAAAAAGCCCTACTTTCAAAATGTTCCACCTATATATACATAAAATATTCAAATAATATAAAAGAAATAAAGATGCATTAAATAAATATAATCAAATGCATTAAAATTTATAATCACCAAAAATATAAATAGCAGTTAATTGTATTTTAAAAAGTATATTATAAATATCATTTTAAAAAGTTTATAGTTAGGAAAACATTTTAATAAGTATCAAAATTAAATAGACTAAATAATTTACATTAAGCTATAGAAACATGTTGAACACACAACCTCTAACGATCAAAATGACAGGATTTTATGTTCGGTTAGTTTCTATAACGTAATGTATAACCATATAGTTTCTATTTAAGTTAAAACAAAATATAAAGTATAAAATATATATTTATACATTAATTCAATTAAAAATAATACGAAATACAATAATCTTATAAAGTAATAATCGTCAAACATATATAATTATAATTTTGAAAATATATATCAAAATTCAGTAAAAATTAAAATACCATGTCAAAATATAATAAACTAAAAGATTAACATTAGAGCGAGAAAAAAATTTGAACACAAAACCTCTAATGATCAATTGACAGGATCTCATGTTCGGTTAGTATTCAGATAATAATGTTAAACCATTCAATTTATGCATATACCGACAATATTTATACTTTTAAAAATTAACTTTTGAAATACATAAATTACGGTTATTATAAAAAATTATAAACGAATAAGATATTGGAAATACATATATATTTACACTTGTAAAATTTAACTTTTAAAATACATAAATTACGGTTATTATAAAAAGATAGGAACGAAAAAGATATTGGAAATATGCATATTTTTGGATTCAATCACATCACAAAATAATAGTTTATAAAAATAAAAATATAAATTAAAATCACGAAAATAAGATAAATTAAAAATTTAAATAAATTAGATAGAGACGAAAATTTAAGTTTTATGTCAAAAAATTTTAAATAACATACATAATATTAATAATTATTATATAAATTAGTTTACAAACCTGTTGGATACATTATCTCGTATGATAAACCCTACAAAAAAATACAAAAAAACAAAACAACACATCATTAAAATTGGAATAGATGTATCAATTAGTTTAAACGTAGTTAAAGACGAAATCATGATACACAATATAAATTTAATAAAAAAAATTAAAGAAAATATAACAAATCAATAGTAGAGAAACCTGTTAAAGAATTAGTTTGTATGATCAAACCTACAAAACAATAGAAATAATGGACGAACACCAGAAAACAAACGAATTGAACAAAAAACATTTTATCGACAAACACACTATTATTCAATATACAATTGCTTAAAAACAACATAAACAAACACGAACAATTATTCAAGCACATTTAAATGAGAGATTAAGAAGAACCTGTAGAAGATGGTAGCATATAATATGAAGCCTGCAAAAGAACACGATCAACAAATTCAATTATAATCAATACAAACGAATCAAAAGAACAGAAAAAACAAAATATAAAAACCTAATCTAAACCCTAGAATACGAAATTATGAGAAACTTTAGAACACGAAAATATGAGAAACCACCCATCATAATGAGCATATTTATACACACACGATGCCCAAGATTTTAGGAATTATTAGAATAGATTCTAATATATCGAAATGTAATATTTCCTTAACAAACTATAATATTTAACAATCTAATTTATTATACGTATATTTACGAAATTAATTCAATAAATAAAATACATTTTTGCAAATTTTATTAATGGCAAAAGAGTAATTTTATCATTTTGCGAGAACCATACACGAGTAGACACGTTATATCATTAATGTCAAAATAATAATTTTATCAATTCGTGAGAATTAACCACAAGCCGACATGTCAGCTTTTCACTTCTCATTTAATGGTATAGATATTAACGTTGAGAAAACCCTTAAAACATAGTATCTCTTGTTGAACAATTACATTGAGTTAGGCTTTTGTTTATGGATTGATTTTATTTTGTTTCTTTTTTCCACAAATTATTTTGTTTTTATTAGGACTATATTAGGATATGTTTGAAAATCTGAGCCAGTTTATGCTTTCCTCCTCATTCAAGGCCTTGATTAGTGATATACTTTACTAGGTGATTTATATTTGGGGGATTTCTTTTGTTTTGACAAAAGTAAAGTACTTTGATCTCTCAGTTGTATATACTATAGGGATGATAATACTTTCTCACCTCTTTATTGAAGTGCTTTTGAATTTTGGGACATTTTTGCAACTTACACTTTTATAATTTTCCTCTAGTCACATTCTTTTCATACAAAATGTAATTTACTAAAGTAAAGACAAAATAACTTGTAACCTTTTCCAACGGATCCATCAAAATTTTCAAGAAACTCTAATATTATATACACTATGATATATAGTATGGCTACATACATATTTGATCATTGTACTGTATCTTGTGATTGATGATCTGTAATATTGGGTATGACTCTGTTACTAATGTACATAAGGTTAAATTTTTTTTTTTTAAATTGTAACAAGCGAAGGAAGAGCACACCATACATAAATCTAATAATTGAATTGGTTTTTAAGGTAATTCTTATGAGAAATGTATAATATAAAATTACAACAACAAAAACCCATTGGCTTAAGATACTGCACTTGGAACTTTCTCTGCACATTCCCCAGATATTGTCCATCATATCTCTTGAACATAACAAAACCCATTTTCAATTACGTTATGATTTCTGATTCCCTTTGCATAGAGTGCAACAACTTTCACATTTTAGAGTTTACAATAAGTGGAAATTGGAATTGTATGATAGACTTCAGGCTTCATCAGGTGAATAACATCTTGAGTTCCTCTATACGCGCACTTCGTACTTCTTGATCTGTTAAAGCCCCAGCGATCATTCTCTGCTTTCTCGTCTGAACCGCCTCCATTCTCTCCTCAACAGTCCCCTAGGATTTCACAAGGCAAGACAAAAATTTCACGCAAGTTTCTAATTATAGCAACAACATTTTCTGATTTTGATCATAGCATCAATGATAGCTTGTTTATATGCCTGATAAGAAAGAAGAAGGTACCTACCTTACTGTTTTCATGCTGAGCATTAAGTGTTGCCATTAGTTCTTCGGTCTGCGAATCCATGCTAAATTTCGAAATCAAACCCATTAACGTTAGTTCCACCATTACAATACTTAAAGACTCCAATGAAAAATCACAACACAAGAAACACACATAAATCACACAAAAAGCAACACTTGCACTATTCTGGATTCATATTGGTTCGTATTATCACACAAAAAAGCAACACTTGCACTTTTTAGTGAATGAAAATTGAGAGAGAATTTGTTGTAAAACTTTGATTCTCCATTAATGAATAAGAAGGCTGTTTGTTACAATATATAACAAACTCTACCAACTAAACCAAAGCTACAACTATAATTAAATGTCATACCAACATAAACCGGAACATTTCATGATCCTTAACCACACTGTGCGATTTCAGNTCACAACACCCATCTTGCCAATAAGCTCTCGAAAAGGTGCAGGATGTAGTTCTTTTGTTAAGGCATCAGCCAATTGGTGCTCAGATTTAACACACATGGTTTTAAGAAAACCATAATCAATGTACTCCCTCATCCTATAGCAGTCCAATTCCACATGTTTTGTCCTTTCATGATATACAAAATTATTTGCAATATGCAAAGCTGATGTATTATCAGCATATAACAAAGCTGGACTTGAAACCGGCATGTGAAAGTCTTGCAAATGTTTATACAACCAAAACATTTCCCGGGAAGCCAAAGACATGGCCCTGAATTCCGCTTCTGCAGTACTACAAGACACTGTACTTTGTTTCTTAGACTTCCATGAAACCAGAGAATCTCCCACAAACATGCAATAACCTGTAACAGATCTCCTAGAGTCTATGCAAGCTGCCCAGTCAGAATCAAAAAAGCCTTTCAAAACAAAATCAGGTTCTGAAGAATAGAAAAGGCCATGTCCAACTGTGCCTTTGAGATAACAAAGAAGCTTATGGACTGCAGTCAAATGAGTATCACGGGGAGCATGAGAAAATTGGCAAAGAGTATTCACTGCATAAGAAATGTCAGGCCGTGTAATTTGTAAATACATCAGCTTGCCCATTATCTTCCTATAACTCGTAGCATCATCCAAGAGAGTACCAGCCTCCTTAGATAATTTCACACTTGAATCTAGAAGGATACTTGAAGGTTTACAAGCCAAGAAACCAGTAGCCATTAATAACTCCAAGGTATATTTTCTCTAAAAAACAGAGATACCTGAAGCCGATCTTGCTATCTCCAAACCAAGGAAATACTTGGCTGGTCCCAAATCTCTCAACTTGAAGTGTGACTGGAGCTGAGTCTTGAAAACAGAAACTACATCATCATCATTACTCACAATCAAGATGTCATCTACATACACCAAAACACCAAGCATGATAGAATCCTGAAATCTAATGAACAATGTATGATCACCCTGAGATCTGTGAAAACCAAAGCTCAAAAGAGTAGAAGACAGTTTGATAGACCACTGCCTAGATGCTTGCTTTAAGCCATATATGGATTTGTTAAGATGACATACAACATGAGGAGGTAAAGTCAGCTTCTGGAGTTCAGCATAACCAGAAGGAATCTTCATATAAATCTCTTCGTCTAAATCTCCATTAAGAAAAGCATTGGAAATGTCCAACTGTGTGACTGACCAATTATTCTTTGCAGCCAAGATCAACAACATTCTAACATAGGCTAACTTTGCTACAGGAGAAAAAGTTTCCTCATAGTCTAGACCTTCATGTTGTGTGTAACCTTTGGCCACTAATCTGGCCATATACCTCTCAATGGAACCATCCACATGATGTTTAATTGTGAAAACCCACTTACAGCCAATAGGTATTTTGTTAGCAGGTAAACTACAAACTATCCATGTATCAGTCCTTATCATAGCTCCTAACTCAGCTTTCATTGCTTCACACCACTCCAAAGAAGTCTTAGCCTCATAATATTTTTGTGGTACAATGTGGTCGGTGAGAGTGTTAATAAAAGCACTGAAAGGCTCATATAGTCTAGAAT
>OVAV01002757.1:0-10089 GCA_900406375.1 Iberis amara
GGCTGTTCCTGTCGTATCTCATTAACAAAAAAAATAATATAGTGTTTGGAAACAAAGTTTTTAAGAAAAAATCCTACAATATTGTTTGCAAAGTTTGTTGATGTGTCAGCTCCACATTCACTTTACACGATTTCTTTCAACATTTTGAAACGACTGCATTTTGATGGAGATATTATATTATGAAAGATAATTAAACGTTATACAACTCATTTCAAGTTTAAAGGCACACGAGAGAAGAACAAAATGTTACAAATGAATTGAATCACTAACGGACAAGTAAGGGCAAAAAACAATGAAACAACCCAAATCGGAAATCACAAAACCATTACGTTACAATACAAACTATATACAGTAGCATTGTAATAAAGAAAAAGAAACGAAGAAACTCTTATCCTCCAAAAAGATTAAAAGACGCAAACAAATGAAGTTTTTACTTGTTAGACCACTGGAATTCGATTTCAAGGTTTCTAGGGCCACTTTTGCTTTCTGGTAACAAACTGTATTCACCTGCAACTGCTCCAAGCATTACCACCCTATCTATTTGGATTGTTACTTTTCCAAATGAACTCTGCACATAAACAGATGTTCAATTCAGAAACAAACAAGTTTAACTGTTGAATAAGAACTAAGTTTGATTATATACATACCTTCCCCATTTTGCTCTTGTTCTTACATGAAATGTGGAGTTTTTGACCTTTGGGAGGGCTCTCAAACGACCATGAGAAGCTCTCGTCCCATTCTGGATTAGGACCTGTAGATATCACCTGCAACACAATAAATCAAAAGATACCGTTGGCCGTTGGTTTCTCGAGGAATTACTAGTCAGTCACATTGACCTGAAGAAGGGTTGATGAGTCTTATCTTACCTTGGTTTGTCTAGGAGGAGTATTACCGAGTGTTATCTTGCAGAACACGCTCGGGTTACCAACAGATTGCTTCATGTTGTTACCACGTTTAATCGTGACCACTAGAGTACCTGGCAAACACTGTAAGAGGAATTCTGCTTTCTCCTGGAACCGCGGTGGACCCGATTGGATTAGGTACTGAAGTAAAGGGATTGCGTCTGCAGCAGCAACTGATTGTGCCCTTGAGACTTCTGCTGGACAGGCTGACCAAGCTTGTCTGAGAAGAAACAATGCATCCAAGGCAGCTTCTTGTGTTGCTTCTGACCCTGTCTTGAGTGATGTAACTAGATGTGGTATACTTAGCGTTGCAGGCTCGGTGGCTCTTAAACGTGGGAAGTTGTTAAACAAAGAGTTTAAAGCTTTTAGATACTCATCATTCACAGTTCCAGTGGCCCATAAGTCTTTCTCAATAGCAGCTGCATATTTAAAGGAAGTAAATTCAGAGATATGAATGATAAGCAAGAGTAAACCGAAACAATATATAAAGGTGGAGAGATCTTTCTCACCGGTGATTGCTCTGACTGTCTCGCTAGAAGCATACTCTTGTACGGTGTGGTTAGAGAAGAGTAGTTTTACAAACATTGCCGCCTGAACAGATGTCTCAGGATCACTGGAACTGATAAGATCCAGTACAACCTGCACACCACCTGCCTCAGCAACTGCTCTTTTGTTGGACCGGCTATACATAACAAGGTTTTGCAGAGCACATATAGCGACTACTTTCATTTCCTCTGTGGGTTGTTCTTCAAGAACATTGACTAAAGCACGGCAAGCAGACGCTGCGTCAGTGCTTCTAGCAAGAGCTTCATTCTGGAAAAGATCACCGAGGGCCAATGTTGCTAGTAATCGCGCTTGCTGAGCTTGAGTTTGTGGATCCAACAGGTACTGGGACAAGGGCAAGATTGCAGTCTTGGTGGCTTTTGAATCTCTGATCTTGACGTTGTTGAGTAGTACCTCTAGCAGTCTCGCTGCTGTGTCCTCACATTGGTGAGCCCTTAAAAGATCAAGTAGAGCTTCTATAGCGCCACTTTCAGCCATAGATTCCGCACTGGTTCCATCATCACTTTCCAACACTAGAAGAGTGTTAAGGGCACCAACCACAGTGTTTTCAGATGCAGAGCGAAGCAGTCTTACGAGAACTGCAACAGGAACTTCCAGGTAAAATTCAGAGCTAAATTGCAAGATGATAACCAGAATTGACGCTGCAGACTCCCATAATATATTCGAAAGCGATGGATCAGCTTGTAGTATCACCTTGGACAGCTCACTCACACCACCTTCTTTAGCTATTTCATTTGGCCATGTTAGAGCAATGCTAACAAGAGCCTTCACAGCTCTCTGCTGCAGTAAGTGTATGCCGGAACCAAGCACATGTATCAACGGACCAATCGCAAGTTGTGTTAATGGGTCCTTCTGCAGGTGCTCCTCGAAGAGCAGATGAGACAAAAGCTCAGCTGCCAACTGTTGCACTGCTGGGGATGGAGACTCCAGGAGAGGAATTAGCGGCTCAATCACTTGGTGCGGTCTAAGAGTATAATCAGCTCGGCATTGTGGATGTTCTAAAATATTTACTAGAACTTGCAGAGCACTGTGCTGTCCATCAGCTCCAAACTCCATCCTTGTCAGCAAATTGAAAAGTGGATCCACCACTTTCGCAGCAGATTGACCCTTGGCTATAGTAGCGTTATTTGTAAGGATACGAAGTAGTTCAGAAAACGCAGCACAAAGAAAATCAGGAGCTTCATGGAGAATATCAAGTACGCAATCAATAACTCCTGTTTTCACCATTTCCAGTTTACAAGCAGGCCTGTCCTTACCTAACTTTACTAAAGCTCTTGATATAGCCTCATGAAGCACATAGTTCTTACCATAGAGAAGACCAACAAGAGGAACCACGGCACCATGGGCTGCAACTAGTTCAGCCAGCTGTTCATCATCGACAAGCTTGTCCAGCGCCCGTACAACTGAATGCTGAGCAGGGCTGTATTCAGTCACAAGGAGAGAGACGAGTGGCTCAACACAGCGCGCTGCAGCAACTGTAGATCTAATCCTTGTATTTGCAAACAGAACATAGCATAACTCTGCTGCATCCCCTTTCAATTCCATCGAACAGTTTGAAGAAAGAATCCTGCAGAGAACATCCACTGCATTCATCTCCACATCTGCAACTGCCAGAGCCCGTGATGGATTATCACTCAACAACCTAACAAGTGCAGCAATAGCAGCATGCTGCTCCCTTTCTGAACCAGTATTGAGTATCTCTACTAATGGCTGTACAGCTTGTCTAGAAGACTCTGCGTTTCTTATATGGTCAGCAGAAAATAGACTATCCAATGCCTTGGCAGCACTGTACCTTGCTCCTCTTCCACCTAGACGCAAAACTGCTACAAGCTGGCTGACGGCCCCAAATGCTGACTCATGCCTTCGAATTTCAGCACTGCTAAACAAGATGCCTAATAGAACTGTTGCAGCTTCCTCTTGTTCGTCCTGAGGTCCAAGAGAAAGATATTTCGAGAGGCCCTCCAGAGCACCTGACTCTACCATGACAATCATATTTTGTGGACAGTCCCCGGCAAGCAGAGTTAGAAGATTAAGAGCAAGTAGAGGAGCACCGGGGCGGTCTGGAATTGGTTTAAGAAGTTCAACTAGTAAGGGAATCGCTTTTCTAGAAGTAGCCCCAACTCTGATATCTTCAACTCGGAAAAGCCTCTCAAGGGCAACTTGGTCTGGGTAACGCACTAAAGCGAACTCCTGCGACAACTGCAGAAGTTCTTTTATGTCATCATCAGAACAACCAAGCAACGATATAAACCCAGCCGCAGCACCGGAGTTCGCCACAGATAGAAGAGTTCCCCTACTACCGTTACAGACAAGACTAGCTAAAGCTTGTGCTGCAAAATATCTGTCTGCGTATTCCTCTGACTTCACAAGATTTGAGAGCACTGGAACAGCCTTCATTGTTGCATGCGCACGAGTGATTTCTCTGTCCTGGAAGAGTATGGCCAGCAGTAAAGCACAAACCCAAATGTTGGTGTCTTCTTCGTTATCAGCCTGAAATTTATCGAAATATAAGCAGTTAAAGCAATGTCAGCGTCCCAAAATGACTCAGAATGTTAAATGCTAGCATAGATTCTAAATATCGTTTCTTATATATGCTTCTAATAAGCTGTGGTATCAAAACGACTGTAATCTACAAAAGGGTCTAATACCTGGATAAAACGGTTGCCTATTCTGTCAGTAATCAACTCGATGCCTTCTGACTCCAATATTACTGCTCTGCTCTTTTCATCATGACAAGAAAGTACTGAGAGCAACCAGATGGCTAAATTGTCTCCAAAAATAACTGTTGTGCCCGTGGAACCCTCCCTATTTTCTGCTGCCTCTTCTTCTTCTTCATCTTCCTCCTTTTCTTTGGGATGAATGAATATGCAGATCTTATCTTTATCATCCTTTTCCTTATCTTGAACAGAATTCTGAGATGAATCGAGAATCTGCACAAGTGCTTGAACGAATTTAGCACACAATTGTGTCTCATTCAGATTTTCTATCATCTTCTGGTCGTCAACTTTGGCAGCACAGATAATAATAGCAGCTCCACCAATCTTTATTTTCGCTTCCCTGGTATTTATCACCCTTTTAGCTATAGATGACACGCAATCTCGGGCATTGTTCACCATGTTCCCCAAAACCATTGGCTGGTCTCTGCAAATTCTTGACAATACTTCTATAGCTTTATCCTGGAGCGAGGGAATAGCAACACTGACGATAGATGAGACTATTGGGGCTATACTGTTAGGAGATTTAGCCAAAACAGCCCAAGCAGGTTTTACATTTCCATATGCTCCTGACCTTGAGAATATGGCAAGCGCATCTAGGGCCTCTGATATTGCGTCAGAGTTTCCGCCGGCAGACTCTAGAAGAGACACTAAGGCAAGCACCGTTCCAGCACGGTTCACAGAATCTGTCAATGCAGAATCAATTCGGCGACGACTAAGCAGGCGAGAAATTGCTGCAGCTGCAAGGGTCTTTCCGGACAATGTACCTTCACGTAAGATTCTAGTGGCTGACAAAATAATATCTTCCACAATAACCTTCTCTGACACTTCATTATCCAATATAAGATTAGCCAATGCGCACATTCCTTGCTCAGCAACTTCTAGAACGGAAGAATTGGCAAGAGTAACCAGGGTAGGCAATGTTTCTCTGGCTGCAATTGCCACATCGCGATTCTCCTTAACTGAAAGTAAAATTGCAGCCAAACAGCGGGAAGACTCAACAAGGATTTTCTCTGAATCGACTTGTAATAGTTTTATGGCCGACAAGAGAGTTTTGAGGGCCAGAGCGCTCTCACGCAAATCCTTTCTGCTCCGAAAGATAGCCGCAAGAGCTGAAGCTGAATTTGCTTGAGTTTCTTCTTTTCCGGAGCTTGTCAACTTGATTATGGTCTCAATAGCATCATTTGAAGCACTGCCTTCACGTAATATGTCACTGAATGGCACCACAGAAAGCATACTCGTCAATGCATCCAAAACATAAATTTTAGACTCAGGTAGATCACTGGTCAACAAAGCAGTAAGCTGACTGATTGTTGCAGTATCTGATTTATGTATTAAATGATTCAGTGTCTTGGCAGCGATTTCTTTACCATTTGGACTACCATTCTTTAGTAGCCATAAGAGAGCAGGGACAGCATCAGCACTTTCAACACAAGCACGTATATCTTCGCTGTGATTACACAAGTTCCTAAGGATGGTTGCAGAATCTTCCCTGGCTTTGGCCGATCCTGTCTCTAGAATTTGAACAAGTGGAGGTATACCTCCAGCAGCAGTGATGGCCCACTTGCTTTCATCATTTTCATTAGACAGGAGGCAAAGAAGTGCAACAGCACATTCTTGCTGCTGTTCGGATGAAAGACCCAGAAGAGATATCAACAATTGGATCCCTTCACGGCCCTGTAGTGCATGCCACAGGCTACCTTCATGGTTGCAAAGCATCAGAAGGGCCTTTACAAGCTCATCTTGAACCTCATTCACAGCCATTGTTATTAGACCAACAAGCAATCGTTTTGCATCTGAGTTGGAAAGTTTAACACAGAGTATGGAATTACCATACAAACTTGCGAGTGCTTCAATGGTACGTTCTTGCACAAGGAACGGTAGACGAGGCTTGAACTGCTTCAGCAGAGTCTGCTCAACGACCAATGGATCTGAAGCTCTTGTAGTTTCTGCTTTGCCATCATATATCATCAATGCTGAAGCCAAAGCCCCAAGAGTGTCAGCAGTCTGAGCAGGCGAGGAGCAAGATTCAAGGCTCTGACCAAGGCTTGATATGACATATGACAAACCACCAGAAATATTGGCAAGGGCACACATTGCATTTTCTTGTAATGCTTGTGCATATTCACCTTCCATAAATTCTTTGGATGGAGCTATTGTTGCATTTATTAATACAGGAATACCATTTGAATTCGCTATCTCTCGCTTTGCTTCCTTAGATTGAGCAGAAAGCGACTTGAGAGCAGCAGCAGCCTCTGCTCTCACTGGGGCATCATTATCTGATCCTAATAACTTTAATAGCTGTTTTGTAATATCCGCAGTCAATACACTGGAGCAAACAGATGCGTCCTCCATCATCATACAAGCAAGAAGGAAGCACACATTAGATAATGTACTTGACTGCCCACTAGCAAGCAGCTTCACAAGTACATCCACTCCCCCCGCTCGAATTGTCTCTGACCAAAATCCTTCTGTGGTGCTAGAAAGATTCTTAAGTGCACCAGTTAACAAGCCATCAACCTCTCCTTTCTTTTTTCCAGTGCGCAATTGGTCCCACAGAACCGGTACAACTCCTTCAGTGGAAAATATTTTTGATCCAACATGGTCTTTAACCCCTCCTTCAGAAACAGCATAGATTGTCTTTGCTGCAGCGATCTGTCCTTCAACTGAACTGGACTTGAGAAGACCAAGCAGTGGGGGAATGCATCCCCCAAGTAACACCTTAACTCTAAGCTCGTTCTCCTTGCAGAGTGAACCCAAAACGGTTGCAGCTTGTATCTTTACTCCAAGTGATCCTGATCGGAGAAGAGAGACAAGTACAGGCACAGCTTGGGAGTGTGACCCGACAGCGCTGAATGCATTTTCACGCATTTCTATAAGGTCCAGTAACTGCTTCAGGCAGTATTCTCTTTCTTGTGCAGATGATGAACCTTGGCGCAGCTGCTCAATGCATTGCGCAACACTTGCTAATGTCCCATCTGGATCTTCCATGCTGCTTGTACGCTCTCTGCAGGTGTTGGAAAATGTTAGATACTAACTCGCTAATAGGATTGAAAGGATGTATTAGGAAACCATCGACATGATATTTGATAATGTGCAGTTAATGAAGACTGTGGCACAACAAATGCTGAACAGACCTTATTTTTATCAAAAATGATTGGCTGCCTGCCATACAGTACAAAATACAAATTTTGCATTACCTCAAATTCATCTTTGTACTTGAAAGTGGAGTCGGGGGCTCTGAATCATGAATCTTCATATCCCCGTTTCTCTCCTGCAATCATGACCACGCAACGAAAAGTAAGTTAAAATAGTATACTTGCTAGACGTTTCCAACCATACAATGGAAAGCGTACTGTGACAGACAATCATGACATGCTTATCAAATATACCAGACTAGAACAAAGCCAGCTATAGATTTCACATTTGCATAGTTGTTCATTGGTTCAGAATTCAGTAGTAAAGGAGAAATGAAACAAGAACGAAGCAGTAAAGAGATACGCAGACACATACAATACTAAAACTTAAGATGACACACAAGATACCATTTTATCAAAAGGCAAGACTGAATAAAATCTAATTCAAACTCAAGAACTAAACCAGCTTAGTCATTCATCATGCTAACACAAGAAAACGGAATGGCTTTCTAGAGGAAAGCAAGATTCAATCAAGATTGCACTGAGGTCTGTTTCTCGCATATAGACAAAACTGAGCTATCTAATGAATGTTTATCAATTAATATGGGGAGATCTAAGACTGAATTAAGTAATTACCGTTTCGTTTGAGGCAAGGCCATTGCCATTAAATCTCCATCCGAGAGCACTTGTCATATTTGATTACACTTGAAGATTCCCAAATCAAAGTAGACCCAGAGACCTCGCCCCTACCCAGATCTACCCAAACAAGATCGTCAGAACATCAAGGCCCCTGCAGAAAACAAAAAGAAACAACCATTAGAAACTAAAATCATCATAAGGATCCTTAAAATCACCAGATATAGAAAGAAAACGATTACAGAGAAGTAAGAAAGCTAAATGCAATTATAACCGATGACTATAATATCAATAGATTACACTATCTGACTGAATTAAACTGTACATCAACTGGAAATCTCGATCTAAATCGTTACTACTAAATCAGGAAAGTTCATCAACAGGAAACTTAAAAGGAGTATTCAGATCGGGATGGAGTAGAAAATAGATCTCCGATAAATCTCACTGAGATCAAACACAAAAGATCCGATACGGTACAGAAGCATGCAGATAGATCCATAGGCGGAGAAATTGAAGAGACCTGAATCAGGAAAATGCGAGTAGAAGGAGGAGAANAAGCACAATCAGTTGTGCATTTGTCTGTTTCGTAGACGAGAAGCGAACAAGACGGAGACAGAGAGAGAGGAGAGAGAGAGAGATAGAAGTTTCTCCTCTTCTGTAAATTGACTCAACGAAGTATAAAGCGGGGAGAGAGAGAGAGAGAGAGAGAGAGAGAGAGAGCGAGCTGTGAATGGGCTGGTGAGAGAGTGTCATCGGCTTGTCCACCGACAGATACATCACTCAACAGCTCGAGTCGGCTCAGCTCGGCTATCGAGTCGATAGAAATCAAACGACTCAGTTTCACCTAGAATGTTTTTAATCGACTAAATTAATTCTTAACTTCTTGTTGACGTCAAAAAAAAAAATATTAACAGAGTCAGGTAAATTTCGGCCAACTTTTAAGTTTTATGAACTTAGTTATATGCTCCTTAGATTGAGATTATCTAAGTAATTAGTTGATACTCATCACGTAATCATTATCATTTTTTTTCTTTAAGCAAAAAATTAGATTTATAGTAAATTTAGATAGAATAACATATATTTTATTCAGTCATTTAGGTTGTTTTTTTTTTATAAAATCATTTAGGTTGTTGGAATTGCAAATTATAATAAGAGATTACATTTGAAAAAAAAAAATGATATATACAAGATCAATCTTATAAACAAATAAATTCATAATACATTAATTCCGATAATAATATAAGAGAAATATGGAAGTAAGGTATACAGTAACTATTGTAATGGGTCCTATATGTTGATTAGTACCAAACTCGGTTAATTAGTCCATCATGATGGTGATAGTAAGGTATATTAGTCACCAAATCTGAAAAGGAAATTACTTACAACAAATTATTAACCTTTTCCTTGTTCGCTTCATTCAATTTATCCATATAAATTACTACACTTAATAAGATGTTTCTATATTGTCCAAAAAAATGACAGCAAATATTTTGTTGTCTGAAAGCGAGAGAAGTCGGGGGAGCAAAATTAGAAGATGGTAAACTAAATAATGTGGTAAAGCTAAAGCACATGGTCTCATGTGAATCAAAGATTCTTAAGTTTTTGAGTATTTTATTTTTTTACCTCTTCGACAACTATGCCCATGAAAGCATAAATGTGATAAGCACAATTATTATATCCATATGATGCACATGTGCTCTTTCTTCTTGTGCTCAATAATTCTCCATGCCATATTCTTTCACAACAATCTTCATTACTACGATCATCAAGACCATAGAAAGATCTGTCAAAATCATATTCTTGGATCCTTCTTTAGTCACAAATTCAATACTGTACAGACGCCAAGAAGCATAAACATGTTGATATGATCAGGTGTGCTTTTGATGTTTCCAAGTTCTACGTGTTGTGAAATCGCCTGCGATTTAGGTTAGAAAGAAAGAAAGAAAACGTATTGAGGCAAATATCATGTGCTTTAGGGTTTCTTTATTGATCAAAAGTGTTAATTTTACAATAAATTAAAATCCCTTATATATAGCCCAAAAACCCTATCCCATTAGGAAAATCTACGAAAATTTATTTTTTCCTAAAATAGACCGTATCGTTAATACTATTTTATGTTAATTGTAAAATACTATT
>OVAV01002758.1:0-10756 GCA_900406375.1 Iberis amara
TGGTTTCAATCCAACAATCCACTTACTCTTCATGCCTATTCAGATGATGACTGGGCAGGTGACAGAGATGATTACACCTCTACTGGAGCTTACTTAGTTTATCTTCGTCAACACTTGATCTCTTGGTGTTCCAAAAGCAATCAACAGTTGCCAGATCATCCACACAAGCCGAATACAAGTCTGTAGCGTCTAGTGCATCAGAAGTTCAGTGGATTCAGTCTCTTCTTCGTGAATTAGGCTTCAAACTTCAGAGGCAACCAGTCATTTACTATGACAATGTGGGAGCAACATATTTATGTGCTAATCCTATCTTTCATTCTCGAATGAAACGTGTAGGTGTTGACTTCCATTACATTCGTGGATTGGTTCACAATGGACATCTTAGAGTCACACATGTAGCCTCAAATGATCAGCTCGCAGACTGTTTAACCAAGCCTCTACCCCATGCTAAGTTCATTCCACTAACTAACAAGATTTGCATAAGTCACTTTAGTCCATCTTGAGGGGGTGTGTTAGTGTAGTACACCATATCACTCAATTATGTTAATTATACCAATCATATCTTTAAGTTATAGAAACTGTCTTTGTATATATACAGATTGTATCATTCCAATTATATCAATACAATACATTCCTATAAATAATGGCAGATCCACATAATGGATTACGCCCTATGGATTCAATTGAACCCAATAATTTTTTTTTTTAATTATTATAAAACTTTTAAATACTATACAACTGTAAATTTGAACTCAAGTTTATCATATGTTTGAATCAATTTAGTTTTGATTATATTACATCAAAATAGATGTGTTTATTAGTTTTGTGAGTTCCAATTAATTAATATTTTTAAAACCTAAATATTGGTGAAAAAATTTTTAATTCCAAATTAATCAGAATTTGTTTTAAAATATTTTTTGAAGTTGCTTTGTAATGGTATTTTTTTATTTTAAATTATTTTAGATTCCATTAAATAAATTTTCAAGATCCATCATTGTATCTTATATATATTAGTTTGAAAGAATATGCTTCAACTTACATTATCTTAAAGACCAAACACACATACACAAATATGCAACTACGAGCTCAATGTTTGGTTTAGAAGACGTAAATAATTGAGGAATTTTTTGAAATACCACTAAAAGATGTTCGAATTCCAAAAATACCACATATTTCCAAAAAGTTTCAAAAAATACCATTAAATTGNTTTAGAAGACGTAAATAATTGAGGAATTTTTTGAAATACCACTAAAAGATGTTCTAATTCCAAAAATACCACATATTTCCAAAAAGTTTCAAAAAATACCATTAAATTGTTTTTTTACAAAAATACCACCAAAATAAAAAGTGAATTTTAAAGGTTTTAAATTTAATTTTTGGATTCATATTCACTAATTAGAGTTTAGGGTTTAGTTTTGAAGGGGGTGAGTTTGGTTTTAGAGGTTTAGGGTTTAAAATTGAACTTTTAAAGCTATTTTAAATTTGTGGTATTTTTGGAACAAAAACATTTTTGTGGTATTTTTGAAAAAAAATTGTGGTATTTTTGAAATTTTCGGGAGTTTGTGTTATTTTTGAAATATACCTAATTTTTTGTGATATTTTTGAAAATGTCCCTAAATAATTTTGTTTGTAAAAAAAGTTGAAGTCAAAAGATTGTCGTAACAGATTTTGATTTCCCAAGTACATAACCGCTAATTAACATATGTGTAGATAACTTGGAACAGTTTATGAGGAACAAAAGAAAAATAGTTAATAAATTTGCGTCTAGCTAAGAAATTTCTTCCTTTTTCTTAATTACTAGCTAGTAGCTCCTTTTTCCTTTATAAATTCTTTTGATCAAACAAATATTTGACTACAATGTTCTGATTCCTTATATGTCGTTGGAAGTAAAGTAAATACAAACGTTAATTAACAAAACTAGAGAGACGCGACTAGATAGAGACGTGAAATTTGTATTTTATAAAAATTTTATTCAACATCCTTTTTTTTACTTGTAAAACTTCACATCATCTTTTCAATTCTCTACATATATTTTTTTTTTTTTTTGAATTATATTCTCTACATATTAATTCAANATTTAAATTGCCACATCATTTTTTTAAAAAAAAAACACTTCCATTGCAAGAGTTAAGTAGTGGAAGTTTTTTATTCAACACTTTAGTGTCTTTTCAATAGTGTCATAAATTTGTCACCGTATTAGAGGGACGAAATCTTCGAATTCAAATTTAATAAAAATATTGAGCATCGGTTTCAAATAGTATGAGACTGACTGCTTACCTTCTTAACCTATACGTTTTTCGACGACAAAAAAAAAAAACCTATACGTTTTTCATGTCTAAAACCATCTCAATGATAATTAAAAAAAACACATATAGAAGTTTGGTTTTTTGTCAACAGATATAAAAGATCTAGAACTGTAGTTAAATGATCTAATCCTAATTCTCTCAAAAACTGCACCATTCAGATACATGCAAATATTTGGTGCATGTTCTCTAGTCTTGTTAATTATAAACATTGTTGTTAAATTGCTCAATGTAATTTTGAAAGCTGTTCTTTCATTTATGGTCAAATTGGCTTATATAATGCCTTACATCATGTTTTAGTGGTTCCTAAAAAAGCTACAGAAAAAAAAGAACAGACGGAAACAACTAAACAAGTCCACTTCTTAATTTAAAGAAATAAAAAGACTAAGTCAAGATTATATCTAGACTAGTTACTTGTTGAAAACAACTTAGGATGAATCAGCTCCAATAAAACCCTCCTTAAACTAAGCCTTATTGTCAAGGCTTAGTTTACTTGTTGCTAAGCAAATTCCAAGCTTGCTTCTCAGATTCTCAATTGTCTCTCTCTTTAATGCCTTTGTGAATATGTCAGCAATCTGTTCATGAGACCCGCAATGTTCAAGAACTATCTCACCAGTATTAACCAAGTCACGCAGAAAATGGAACCTCACACCTATGTGCTTGCATCTTCCATGAAAAACATGGTTCTTGGACAGCTTGATGGTGGATGTGTTGTCACATAAGATCATTGTACTCCCTCATGCATCACAGTTTAACTCAACTAAAACTCTTCTGAGCCATATGGCTTGACATGCGCATACAAAGGCAACCACATACTCTGCTTCAGTGGTAGATAGAGTGACAATGGGTTGCTTCTTTGAACACCAAGCTACTGCAGCATCATTCATGAGAAAAACATAGCCTGAAGTGCTCTTCTTGTTGTCTTGATCTCCAGCAAAATCACTATCTGTGTAAACAAGAATTTTTTCAGTTCCTCCTCTCTTGTACCAGATGCCAAGATCCATTGTCCCTTTCAAATATCTCAGTACTCTTTTTGCAGCCTGAAAATGTAACTCTGTAGGTTTTGACATGTAACGACTCAACAAACTTACAGAGAATTGCAAGTCAGGTCTGGTTGTAGTGATGTACATTAGGCTCCCAACAATTAATTTGTAGAATGTCTCATCAACTATTTTTCCTTCTGTATCTAAATTCAACTTACTTCCAGGCACCAGGGGATTCTTCACTGCATTGCAATCTTGCATTTCAAAACGCTTCAAGATTTCATACTCTGTAAAACTTTAGTTCCCAGGAAATATCTCATTTTCCCTAAATCTGTCATATCAAATTCATTTTGCATTGAAAGCTTGAAGTTCTTCATCATTGCCTGTATAAATGAGATCATCCACATATATACTGACAAACAACACATTACCTGATTCACTTATCTTCAGGAACAAAGTTTCTTCATTGTGAGATTTCACAAGACCTTCTCTGCTAAAATACTCTTCAATCCGGCTAAACCAGGCTTTTGGAGCTTGTTTCAAGCCATACAATGCTTTGTGTAGCTTGCACACTTTACTTTCTTCTCTTTTCATCTCATAGCCTTGTGGCTGTTGAATGTAAACATCCTCTTTGAGTATCCCATGAAGGAAAGCCGACTTCACATCAAGTTGATAGACTGTCCAATCTTTTTGAGCAGCAATGTTCAAAATGATTCGTATTGTATCCATTATGGCCACTGGTGCGTACACTTCTGAGTAATCAATTCCATGTTTCTGTTAATACCCCTTTGCCACCAATCTGGCTTTATACTTGCTTATCTCCCCATTTTCATTAAGCTTAGTCTTGTAGATCCACTTAACCCCAATGCTTTTAGCTCCTTCTGGTAGAGGCATAAGACTCCAAGTCTGGTTTTTCTTGGTTGAATTTATCTCTTCATTCATAGCTCCTTTCCAGTGTTCACTCTTCTCTGCTTCTTCAAAACTGGTTGGATCACAGGAGTTAATCTCAACCATGTTTGTTTATCCAGTTTCTGTTTCTTCTTCATTCCACATTACATAATCATCCAGGTATTGAGGAGGTCTTGTGGTTCTTATTCCTATGATTGGATTAGAGGATTCTCCTTGTGTTTAAACTCCACTTTGTGTTTCAACAACAATGGTTTCATCAGTGACTTCTTCTTCTACTGCTTCACCTTCTTCATTTGGTTGTTCTGTAATCTGTACTGGCTGCTCATCAACTTCATCCTCATTGTTTCCTTCTTCACTTTCTTCCCCAGAGCTATAATCATCATTCCAAGCCAGCTCATTGTTTGTGACTTGAAGATCATATTCTTCTTTGTTCCAGTTTCAGCCTTTTGTTTCTTTGAATACCACGTCCCTACTGATGATCACCTTCTTAGTTTTGGGATTGTACAACCTGTAACCCTTTGATTCTTCAGAGAAACCAATTAGAATGCACACTATACTCTTGTCATCCAGCTTTCCTCTTCTTTCATCTGGAACATGTGCATACGCTAGACTTTCCCACACTCTGAAATGTTAAACACTTGGTTTCACTTTGCTCCATGCTTCTTGTGGAGTCATGTCCTTCAATGAGTGAATAGGACATTTGTTTAGAACATAGTTGGTCCACAATACTGCCTCATGCCAAAAGATTCTTGGCACATTTCTGGTGTTGAGCATTGATTTAACCATGTTCATAACAGTGCGATTTTTCCTTTCTGCTATACCATTCTGCTGAGGCGTGTAAGCAGTGGTTAATTGTCTCCGTATGACATTCTCCTTACAGAAATTTTTAAACTCATTTGAGGTGAACTCCCCTCCTCTATCAGTTCTTAAGCATTTCATGTTCTTACCAGATTCGATTTCCACTTTCTTCTTAAAGATTTTGAACTGAGTAAAGGCTTCAGACTTCTCCTTTAACAAGTACATCCATGATTTTCTGTTGAAATCATATATAAAACACAGAATGTACCTTAAGCCAATTGATGAAATGGGACTGATTGGACCGCATATGTCAGAGTGTATTAGTTCCAAGACCTCCTTCGCTCTCCACGAACTTGCCTTTGGAATTGGTTTTCTTGGTTGCTTCCCAACCAAACAACCTGCACAGGTGAATGTTTGTGTGCTGAATGTTGGAAGTCCTCTTACCTTTTCCTTGTTTTGCAGTGTCTTCATTCCACTATGGCTTAGATGTCCATACCTGTCATGCCACAATTTTGGTATATCTTCTGTGATCACCTGAAGATATTTCTGTTTTAACTCTGCACTTGTTCTCGCTTGATCTATAAGCAAAAACATTCTGTTACTGCTCATTTTGCTCTCTGCAATCAAGCCTCTTTTTTCGTGAAAGATTTTGCATGTTCCATCTTTATAGATAATGGTCAATCTTTTCTCATGAAGCTGGCCTAAACTCAAGAGATTGTTTTTGAGTTCAGGTATGTAGTAAACATCTCTGATCAAATATGGATCTCCATTGACCATCAGCCTTGCATTTCCTTTCCCAGTCACTTCCATCTTCTTGTTGTTTCCCAGCTTCACTGAATGTCTGAAAGTTATATCCAATGTTGAGAAAAGATCCTTGTCTCCACTCATGTGATTTGAACAGCCTGAGTCAAGGAACCAATCTCTATTTTTCACACTTGATGGAGCTCCTGTGTAAGTCATATGCATCATGTCTGTTTCTTCATCTAGATCTGTTTCAGAATCTTCATTTATCTCTTAAATATATGCCATCAACAGCGTTGGTTCAGTCTCATCAAAGTCTGCATAATTTGCCTCTTCATCCCACTTTGGACACTCATTCTTGTAGTGACCCAAACGATGGCATTTGTAGCATTCTACTGTGCTTTTGTCCATGAATGTTCTGCCTCGACCTCTTCCTCTGAGGTTTCTTCCCCTTGTTCCTGAACCTTTTTCATTTGACACATTCAATACCTGTTCTTCACTCCTTTCATTCTTCTTAAACTTTTGTTCATGGACAGCTAAGGAACTCTGCAATTCATCTAATGTCATAGTGTCAATATCTTTGGATTCCTCAATTGACACTACCACATACATGAACTTGTCACTTAAGGTTCTTAGAATTTTCTCTACCACTTTAGTGTCATCCAAGTTTTCTCCATTACTCCTCATTTGATTTGTAATGGCTAGCACACGAGTAAAGTACTCCTCTATCTTCTCAGTCTCTTTCATCTATAAGATTTCAAAATCCCTTCTCAACTTCTGTAACAATGATCTCTTGACCCGAGCATTTCCTCCAAACTTGCTCTTCATGGATTACCAAATGATTTTGGATGATTTCCTATCCAAAATCTGCTCAAAAGTGACTCTATCAATAGATTGATAAAGGTAGTGTTTCACCTTATGATCATTAGTTCTTGCATCTTCAAGTAGACTCCTCTGTTCATCCGTCAAGATTATTGTGTTTTGTGGTTCCTCAAAACCAGTCTCAACAATTTTCCAAAGGCCTTTGGCTCGAAAGAAATTCTCCATTACTTCGCTCCAATAATCCCAGTGACCATCGAATTGAGGAAGTATTTTGTCATCTCCCATTTTCTTTGCACTAATTTGAAGCTGCGGCTTCTTGCTGGTTTTTCAGATAACACGAGCTCTGATACCAATTTGTTAAACTGCTCAATGTAATTCTGAAAATTGTTCTTTCATCCATGATCAAATTGGCTTATATAATGCCTTACATCATGTTTTAGTGGTTCCTAAAAAAGCTGCAAAAAAATAGAACAGACGAAAACAACTAAACAAGTCCACTACTTAATTTAAAGAAATAAAAAGACTAAGTCAAGATTATATCTAGACTAGTTACTTGTTGAAAACAACTTAATCAGCTCCAACAATTGTTCGATCAACATCACCTAGCGTACACACGTGCAAACGTCCGATAGTAACATTTTTTCTTGTCGTTCAAAACAAAAGAAAGCTAAAATTGAGATTCCTATTACCATGACCAACGATGCCACCGCACTAAAATTGAGATATATACTGCAATGTACGTGTTTCTCTTTTTTATTTATAATTAATAATCTTTACAAAACTCATCTAAAGCTCATATATACGAATGGTCAAATTTGCTTTTTGTCTATATATTCATCTATAAATACCTTCTTACACCTTCTCAATTCTTCACATACATCTATAAAAGAAGTACAAACTAGCTCATCGAAACACCTATTCAAACTCTCACAACTCTTAAGCTTTTAAGCTTTTTTTTTGTTGCTTTTTCTAACACGTACCATGGATTACAGATCATCGATGGAATCGTCGGAAACCCTAAGGTAACTATTTTCAAGGCCTCTACATTAATTATCAGTTGATCAAAGACTCGTCCCAAACTTGTTTTTCTAAATAAAAATGAATATACATATATACAGTTGCAGGAACAAGTGTGCAGCTTGTTATAGGCAATTCAACAAAATGGAACATTTGGTGGAGCACATGAAGATCTCTTATCATTCGGGTCATGAACCTACTTGTGGCGTTTGCAAGAAACATTGCCGATCTCTTGAGTCCCTCCGGGAACATCTCATAGGTATAATATTGATCTATCCTCTTATGAACTTTCATNCAATATTCTATCCTCTTATGAACTTATTTTTCATTTCTATAAATATATATGTATATATATAGTTAAATTCATTTTGTTTAAATGATCAATATATATAGGACCATTGCCGAAACAAGAATGCAAGAACATTTTCAGCGTTCGTGGATGTAGGTTCTGCTTGACAATCCTCGAGAACCCGAACGCACGTAGGATCCATCAAGAAAGATGCCAATTTGTGAACGCCAACTCTGTACGTAATCTTCTATTTCAATTCATACTAATTACGATTAATTAATTACAGTGACATTCCAACGTTTTTGGATGCCTATACAAATCTAAAAAACGTATATTCTTTTTATATATATATAAGTTATTTTAATAAGATTAATTGGCCGTACGTTATGATTCGAAGATAAGAACGACAAAAAAACATTTAACTAAAATATATATATTAAAATTAATTATCATCTTAAAATTTCTAATGAATATTGTTATTACAAAAAGAAATATTTATTTTATGATACTTATAATGTAAAAGCGTTAAAATTTCAACAAAAATATCTTCTACATGTTTGTGCTCTAATCGGTGGCTTCTCTTGCCTATGCTCTAGCTAGGTCCGGCCCTGCAGAGTTGCAATCTATCAAGTCCTAAAAAATTATCTTCTTACATATATATTATATATGATTTGATTGTCCCAGGGGTTAACGACTCGTATGGCGGCCTTAGGCCTAAGAGATAAAGCCATGATCGACTACATGTCCTCGAGATCTCCAAGAGTGGTTGCACTCTCTTGCAAGATGGTGGGAGGAGGAAGCGATGGATCATTGGATATATGCGCTAGGGTTTGCATAACGGATGAGAGCGACAATGTTGTGTTCCACACCTATGTGAAACCGTCGATCCCCGTGACGAGCTATAGGTACGAGACGACCGGGATACGTCCAGAGAATTTGAGGGACGCAATGCCGCTGAAACATGTACAAAGAAAGATTCAAGAGTTTCTTTGTAATGGAGAACCCATGTGGAAGATTCGTCCAAGAGGTGGGAAAGCGAGGATTCTCGTGGGACATGGCCTTGATCATGATCTTGACCGTCTTCAACTTGAATATCCTTCTTCCATGATAAGGTGACCATTCTATATTTATTTAAGAAAAGATACATATATAACAAGAACCTATGTGCTTTATGTGATTTTATATATTATCGAGGAATTTAATTGTTTATCATTGTATTGGTGAATTTGTAGGGACACTGCGAAGTATCCTCCTTTAATGAAAACAAGCAAGCTCAGCAACTCTCTCAAGTACTTAACCCAAGCCTATCTCGGGTAAGACTTCTAGATTCTTTTATTTATTTTTATAACATATTGAATCTAATAATTAATTTGAAAATTAATCTACATGCATGCATTCGTATGTTGATACTTATTATTCTATGTATATTATTGTGTCTATTATCAAAAAAAAAAGTAACATACATATTTTACATAATTAATATTAATATATCTACTTTGAGTCTGTGGGTATTGATTCTTTGTATGGGCTAAAAGCTATAAGAAAGAGATTCAAAAGGTTGAAAAGATTCGTATGTTATATATATGAATATCATACACGTCTTTGTATAACTAAGAAAAATTATCTAAGAAAAAAAATATATATATTTATATACATGCTTAGAAATTTTAATATAACATAGGATGCCTATTAGCCGTAGAGTTTTTTCCACGTTGACTAGATCACACTCTTTATTATTTGCAGATATTTTATTTTCATTTTACAAATCATATCGATTTAGAGTTATATATTTTTAGATTTTTTCTTTAACTGATAAAATATTTACAGAATTTTATTTATATCTATTTGATTAGAGCTATTTTCATATTATTTTAATGTTATGTCATTTATTTTAACTTTTTATTTGTACCAATGGATATGTGTTAGGGTAAAATTATAAAATAATGTGATATATAGCAATATTATATCTCTATTTTTAGAGGTGTGTTTCTTTTTTTATTAAGGCAGATCGCGTATATTAAATATTTAACAAAATAACGTATTTGAAAGAAAAAAAGCCAATGAAGTGATTAGGCGATTAGCCAATAAACGTGGCTATATGATTTTTCAAGAGTATTTAATGATGTGTCGTATTTTTATCAGTCACTCACCGAAAAGTTCTCCTGCATCTTTTAAAATATAAGATGTTTTTATATCTCTAGATAAATTTTAAAGCTATAATATAAAATATTTTAGAGATTTTTTAGTTTCAAAATATAAGATGTTTTTATATCTCTAGATAAATTTTAAAGCTATTAAATATTTTACAATCAATAATAAAACAGTAGACTTTTATTGATTGGTTGAAATTTTTTTAATGTACATATATTTTAAATAAAAAACAAGTTTCTTAATCTACGCGCTTTTAACTAAAACATCTTATATAATGGAACGGAGGGAGTATATATAATTTTTCATAAACAAATATTTTTTGCACCATATATGCATGATTTTGTGTATATGTAGGGATGCATGTCTACGCAACCTAAAAGCATGTCCAATGGGAAAAACCCATTTGGATATCTTTAACATTTTTTTATTAATATTTCGGACCAAAAGTATTAAGAGTCGATCCCACAAGTCCTCCTAGAAGGATCGAGTCTTCCTTATGTAGTTTACTTTTGATTTTTTTTTTTTTTTAAGAACTGCCTTAATACAAGGCGTTGGACAAGGTCTAATAAACTAACACTTCATATATAACAGTCAAATCAAATGTCTAATGTGGAAGACCATATTATAGTGATGATTATTGATGTGTGTTATAGGTATGATCTTCATGTTGGGATACAAGACCCTTATGAAGATTGTTTAGCTACAATGAGGCTTTACATGAGAATGAGATATCAGAAGCACAA
>OVAV01002759.1:0-10755 GCA_900406375.1 Iberis amara
CTAGTCTCCTAATCGCAAAATGGGTTTAATTTTTTTTAATTGCATTTTGACCCCAAATTGACGGTTTCAGTTAAGATTAGATGGAGTTGTAATTTAAGCATAAAACTAGTTACTTGGCATGTGTAGTCACGTATAAACATTACTTTGTGGTGTTATATTCATATTTTAATATCTTGGATGTGTTCTCGCATATTAAGTCATACTTCGTGTAGCTAGCAAAGATTTTTCCTTTTTTTAATTACAGTATAATCTCAAGTTGACAGTTTCCGTTACTATTAGACGAAATTGTAGTTTACGACATAAAATTAGTTACTTGGCATGTATAGTCATATATAAACATTACTTTGTGGTGTTTTATGCATATTTTGATACTTCGAATATGTTTTCGGATATTAGATCATACTTCGAGTAGCTAGCAAAGATTTTTCCTATGGTAAAGTCTAAAACAATGAGAATCTATGTGCGGAGCTTTACTGTTAGTTTCAACTAGTTAGATAAGTTTCAATATGATAAAGAGATGACAGAAGCCATGACGTAGCTGATAAAAAAGCTAATTTTGTCGTGTGGTTAGCTCTTTAATAAGAGGTGGGAAATTAGTTTATTTGTTAGATACGGCTCGCAGCTATTGTCCGGTCCCGACATGTGTTTTTATCACAAAACTTCAAAAGTCAAATAAGCCTAGTGTGTGCGTGAGTTTGCGTTACTTCATTTTGTTATATTATTGATATTTAATTTGACTAATTAACGAGCTAAAGATTAAGCTGAATCATTGCAGTTTCGGCTAGAAGCCAGTACTCCAATAACACAGCCTCTAGTTACGGTTCCAAGAACTCTGGAAGAGGAACACCCAAGACGAGGTTTGGGTCCAGTTTAGCTCTGCTTTCCGTTATTTCTTTGGTTTCTTAAACCAGAGGACAAACAATAGCTGAAAGAGATGCACCAGGAATAACTTCACGTGTAAAGGGATTAATGGGAGGGCTCGGTCTCGTCCTTCTACATTTTCTGTTACTTTACCAGAGGACGATGATACATCACAAGTTAGTTTCCAGATATGTATATAGCACTTAGATCACAAGGCATTTACAAGACGTTGCTTACCATAACGTGACGCCAGACTTGGGAACAATCACTATAACAGTAGACATACGTTTTTCCACAGATATAACCTCCCATACTTAGATAGTTGGAACTGTCAAACAGTCTAAGAGGGCAAAACAAGATCAGCCAACGTCATTTTTTTGTCATTTCTAAATGCGTATAGAAGAATTCACCATTGAGATGCTCCCACAGGTCAGCCCAGTCCAAAATGAGAGAAAATGTTCAGTGATATTCACTTAAGAGGCACACAACTACCAACATTATAACAGCAGCATTTTAACTATGTTGAGGAGAAAAAAGCACAAGTGAGGTATACTAATCTTTATTCATCTTGTTAAACCAGTGACCTAAGTTCTCACCTTCCATTTATCAGTCAAGCTTTTATACAAGTCTTGATCTTGATCTTCCACCCCTTTCAATGGCTCAATCAGTTTTTTTCCTTAACTGCCACACTAAGCCAAAAATTCACCAATGCTGATCATATGATTTATATCAACTGCAGCAGTTGAAGCAGCCCCTTTTTTCCTTTTCTCGTAAGAAAATCTGTTAACCTCACTCTCTTCCCTTAGGATCTCATGAAATCCTAAAATGTATGAATCCAAACATTCCTGCTGCTAGCTACGATACAATCATGCAAATGATGGTAAAAAGTACCAGAACAAGTGGAACACAGAGAATTGAAACTAAACCTTGATCCATGAAGGTTGCACTGAACTAACGAATGCCTCTTCAACTTCATTTCAAACTCCATCATTCTCTTCGACTGCAAACATCCCTTTTTCTTTAAAGAGTGAAATCGAAATTCAATTTTCAAATTCCAGTACCAGATGAATCGATTCCATTCTCTGGCGGAGGCTTAAACCGAGGAACAACACAGTTGAGGCAGAGAGACGAACGATACTCTCATGAAACCTTTCACCCCGAGAAATCCGTGGGACGGTAGTTCTAATTACTTGGTCACGTCGGTTTGCGCCGCAGAAGAAGCTCCTCGGCGGTTTCAGAGAAAGAGACGCCACCGTAGCCATTTTTATGTTTCAGCTTTCGATAACAATAATGGATTTTAATCTCGACCGGTTTTAATCACACCAAAACCGGGGGATAGAATGGTGGGCCTTTAAATGGGCCGATTAGGATAGCTTCGAACTTCGACAATTTAGATAGCTAAGGTCTAGCTGGCACAATAATAATAAGAAAGCGTCGGTTGACACGTGCGGGAGGTCATGATCGGCACGTGTGAGCCCCACTTCGTCTCTCTCATTGGTCGTGACCAGTGAAGAAAATCATTCTCACTCTTCACACACTCGCATACACTAAAATAAAAAAGTTTATTCGCTTTTTTTTTCTCTTCATAGTTATAAGTTTGCTTTACAGCTCAATCAATAATCGTCGTCTTCTTCTTCGTACTCTGTCTTATTCTTCTTCATTCTTCCTCCTCGCAGATCCATTTAGAGGTTCATCTAATTTTGTACTGTTTTTCAAAGTTGAATCTGTTTGATTTTGGGGGTGGAGAGTGAAGTTTTGGCCTATTCGCTTGAATCGTTTTCCGATTTCGAGCTTCCGATTGTCAGATTGTTTCGAATCGTAAGTTCTTCTCGTGCTACGACTGAAAATGGTATATCAGAATTTTGTAATCTCAGCTAAACTTGAGCTGCTTGAGCTCGTGGTTAATGATGAATATTGGGATTTTAGGAGAATTTCGCTCTTACTTTCTGAAATTTTACAACTTAGGAAGTGAATTTGATCCATTTGAAACGATTTCACCTTTATGAGTACTCAAAATTTAGGTGAGAGCATGCAAAGGTTGTATAGAGAGGTTGATATGTAATTGAGAATTAGAAATCCTCAGGGCTCTTAATGATATAATATGATTAATTGATTGTTATTATTATTATTCCTTACTCGGACAGAATCATGGGATCATCATTTAGCTGAGTAGGGAAAAATCAAATGATCAGTAGTAGTACTATTATGCTTGGACAGTGCCATGATGGGCATCTCTGAGATGAAAAGCTGCTGCTCATGGCTTCTTTTAATCTCATTGCTTTCTGCCATACCAAATCCAAATCAGGCCATTAGTTCTGACGGTATAACAATATGATTCACTATTAGCTTCCTTGACTCTTATAGAGGTATAATCCTTTTTTCACTTTCTTCAGGTGAGGCGCTTCTGAGCTTCAGAAATGCAGTTACTAGTTCAGATAGTTTCATCCATCAGTGGAGACCAGAAGATCCAGATCCGTGTAAATGGAAGGGAGTGGCATGTGATGCAAAAACGAAAAGAGTTATAACCTTGTAAGTTTTGATACTTAAAATGGTTTTGTCTTCAGTATCTGTGGTCTCCAAAGGTTCTTGTTTCGCAGGAATCTTACTTATCACAAAATAAACGGACCTTTACCGCCTGAGCTTGGAAATTTGGACCACTTGAGGCTTTTGTATGTGCTCTCCAACTTTATATAAACATTTTTTTTATTTCCTAAGAGTATACTCTTATTCTTATCATCTGTGTGGCATTGCAGAATACTTCACAACAATGCTTTATATGGACCAATACCTACAGAACTGGGAAACTGCACAGCATTGGAAGGAATGTAAGTGCTTTTCCAGATTCCACATGGTTTCTAAAAGGCCAAATCCATTTTCATGGTTATCAAAATTGTTTACCTGTTTCTTGCAGCTACTTGCAGAGTAACTATCTCAGTGGATCAATCCCTGCTGCAATGGGAGACCTGACTGGCCTTCAAAATCTGTATGTTGTTTTCTTTACTTCCAAATAATTTCAAATGCATTGTTTTTTTGGTTTCTTCAATATCTGTTAGTTTTTGTTTCCTTTACTTCTGTCACCATCTAGTATCATGGTATCCTATGGTTGACTGCATAATTGCATCTCATGCTACATTGTTTTCAGAATTAATTATGCCTCAACTCTTGGTGAGTCTATAAAATTACCGTAATTTGAAATGCACAATCATGTTTATCCCGCTATTTCTTAGTTCAAATAGTGGTTGTTCTCTTCTCCCTAATTAAACTGAATATCTACTTTTCTCTTTTACTTTCAAGGGACATGTCAAGCAACACTCTCAGTGGAACTATCCCTGCTTCGCTTGGGAAATTGAAAAAACTTACTAACTTGTGAGAACTTTCATCTCTAACTTCTGCTGTAATTTACTCATATTTCAGTCATGTGAAACTTTCTATTTCATTCATCTTATAAAGCAATGTCTCAAACAATTTCTTGGTGGGGCAAATACCTTCAGACGGAGTGCTCTCTGGATTTTCTAAGAACTCGTAAGAAAATAAAGCCCTTTTCTCCTTGGAGTGTTTGAAAAAAAACAAGCCTCTATAGTTTCATTTCTACAGTGATCTTTCAAAGCTCGGTTATTCTTGGGATGATTCTAAAACCATAATAACCATTTAGCTAGCTTGTATCCGCGTAGCTGGAAGTTATAAGATTTTCGAACTGATGTCGTTACAGCTTCACTGGAAATCTTAAATTGTGTGGAAAGCAAATTGATGTTGTGTGTGATAGTGGAAACCCTTCTTCAAATTCCCAGTCAAATGGTAAATTGCAATTAGTTTTCCAAGCAATTTTCAAGTTTTGTTGTGGTTCTGTCTATATTTATTTGGTATCTCCCACACTATAGGTCAAAATCAGAAGAAAAACTCTGGTAAGCTGTTTATCAGTGCATCAGCAACTGTAGGTGCACTACTCCTAGTGGCCCTCATGTGTTTCTGGGGATGCTTTCTCTACAAAAAGCTCGGTAAAGTTGAGAGTAAAAGCCTTGCAATGGACGTTGGTGGAGGTGAGGGGTTGATTTGTTTTGCAGATACGATCTTATAAAATATTACCAATTTCTCCTAAAGCTTCATTATGAACTTTTTTTTGTCGAATCCAGGTGCCTCTATTGTGATGTTCCATGGGGATTTGCCTTACTCTTCCAAAGACATCATCAAGAAGCTGGAAATGCTGAATGAAGAACACATAATCGGTTGTGGAGGCTTTGGAACGGTGTATAAACTGGCTATGGATGATGGAAATGTTTTTGCCTTGAAGAGAATTGTTAAGTTAAACGAAGGATTTGATCGGTTTTTCGAAAGGGAGCTTGAGATACTTGGGAGCATCAAACACCGATACCTCGTGAATCTGCGCGGATATTGCAATTCTCCCACATCAAAGCTACTGTTATATGATTACTTACCCGGTGGTAGCCTTGATGAAGCACTTCATGGTATGACCTATCTTCTCTTTACGTCTCTCTCTCTCTCTCTCTCTCTCTCTCCATATAATTGAATGATTTAATGAGAAAGTTTTAGTTCTTAAACTAGGAGAGAGAGGTGAGCAGTTGGACTGGGATTCACGTGTAAATATCATCATAGGAGCTGCAAAAGGGTTATCGTATTTGCACCATGATTGTTCTCCTAGGATTATACATCGTGATATAAAGTCGAGCAACATTTTGCTTGATGGCAATCTTGAGGCTCGGGTATCAGATTTTGGTCTTGCCAAGTTGTTGGAGGATGAAGAACCTCATATTACAACCATTGTTGCAGGCACATTTGGGTACTTAGCTCCAGGTAAGAGTATTGACTTGCCTTATTAAAAAAATTTGATCATTGAAATGCTGAATGTGTCCCAATTTAACAGAATATATGCAAAGCGGTAGAGCAACAGAGAAAACTGATGTATACAGTTTTGGGGTTTTGGTTCTTGAAGTCTTGAGTGGGAAACGACCAACTGATTCTTCCTTCATTGAGAAAGGCCTTAATGTTGTTGGTTGGCTAAAGTTCTTAATCAGCGAAAAGAGGCCAAGGGAGATAGTTGATCCAAACTGTGAAGGAATGCAAATGGAGAGCCTTGATGCTCTTCTAACAATAGCAACAAAGTGTGTGTCTTCAAATCCAGAAGAGCGTCCCACGATGCATAGAGTTGTCCAGTTACTTGAATCAGAGGTCATGACTCCTTGTCCCAGCGACTTTTATGATTCTGGCTCTGATTGATTGCCCAAGAAAACCTTCAAATGCCGATGAAGAGCCATCATTTTCCAATAAATGGAACAGTCTTGTCTTTGTGTTGTTTGCCATTTACTTTTTCACAAGATTCGTCGAGTCAATTCATTTTCAGCCTCCCTGATTTTTGGTAAAATCATTTATTTGAACATCAGTTTGAAATGTATAGTTTGTGACCTTTTGTAGAAAAGTTGCTCTCTTCTTTTGAAATAATACATTCTTCTTCTTCTTTTTGTCTCCTCTAATTCAGTCTTAACAGAAGAAACTTTCAACTTTCAAACAATAAATTCGCTGGAACCAGGAAACTTTCTGATTCCCAAATCTTTCATTTTCTTTCTCACATTGGTAACATCTTCCCACCTATTAGCAGATGCATATACATTTGCAATCAGAGTATGAGCACTTGAATCACTAACTTCTACTTTCTCAAGCTTATTCGCTACGCGTTCAGCTAACTTGAGATTCCCATAGTTTCGAGCAGCACTTAGCAAAGAACAGTATACAGGAACCAGAGTTTCATCACTTTCATTTCTCATCTTATCTATCAATTCTTCTGCTTCATCTAACAATCCAGCTCTGCCTAGTAAGTCAATCAGACAGCTAAAGTGCTCTCTTTTAGGCTGCATCTTATGTACTTCCATCATCGAATAGAAAATCCTACGTCCTTCTGCTACAAATCCACCATGATTACAAGCTGTTAAAACTGCAACAAAGGTTATATCATCTAATCTAACACCGAGATTTTCCATTTCGTCATACAATTCCAGCGCTCTACTTGACATTCCGTTCATGGCAAGACCGTATATGAGTGATGTCCACAAAGCCGTGTCTCTCTCCTTTGTTTCATAAAAAACCTCAAGAGCTGTCTCTATGCATCCACATTTAGCATACATATCTACAAGAGCAGTACCAATTACTTTATCTACTGTGACTCTCTGCTCATATACGTACCCATGTATCCACTTCCCTTGCTCTAAAGCTCCTGTCTGTGCGCAACCTTTCAAAAGAGAGACTAAAACATAATTATCAGGTTGAATTCCTTCAGTTTCCATACACCTAAACAGTTTCAATGCCTCATCAAACCGGTTTAACTGAACATACCCATTCATCATAGCTGTCCAGAGAACAACATCTTTTACAGGACTTGTCTCAAACAATTCTCTAGCCTCATCAATTCTACCATTACTAACATACCCACAAACCATACTAGTCCAACACTTTACATTTATGTTTCTCATCGAATTGAAAATAGCTCTAGCCTTATTGAGACACCCACATTTACAGAACATATCAACCAATGCATTACCAATCTTTATACTCATTTCAACTTCTGTGACAACATAACTGTGAATCTCCTCACCAATTTCCAAATTTTTTAAAGCTGAACAAGCTGAAAGAGTGCTCACAATTGTACTCTCGTCCGGCTTCAAATTACTCTCCCGAATCATCCGCTTAAAAACAGCTATGGCATCCTCAAACCTTCCATGACCGACATAACTAGAAATCAACCCATTCCAAGAAACAATATCTCGTTCAGGCATTACGTCGAACACTTTATGGGTGGTCTCCATCTTACCCAAAGCTGCATACATTCCCATTAGTGAATTACGCACATAAGGATCGAATTCAAGGCCAGCCTTCACTGCATAACCATGGATTTTCTCACCTTCTAGAACCTTCCTCAAACGTCCAACTGATTTCAGAACAACCGGTAAAGTGAAATTGTCGGGGTACAAACCTTGTTCTCGAAGTTCACTGAACAAATCCAAAACTTTCGTGAAACTTTTGGTGTCGGCCAAAGATCTGAGCATCTTATTGTAAATGATAAGTGATGTAGTTTGTACAGAACCCATCTTCATATCAAATACCCCTTCACACCCACCTAAATGAAAAAACTCAAAAGTCAGTTATTCATGTTAGTTACAACTAGTTATTTAAATTATTTATAATTATATGATTTTGTAAAATCATTATCCAAAATTAATACAATAATCATAATAATATTCACTATTATTAAAATTAATATCAACATAGGTTACAAATTTATAGTTTTAAACAAAAATAAAAAATATATATATTTACTTACACTTCAAATTTTATACTATTAATATTCTTTACATTCCATTATTTTAATTTTATAATACTTTTATTTATTTATTTTGGTCTCTATTTTTTTATTAAAAAATCCGTTAAAATTAATATCACCATATTGCGATTTTTAGTCTTAAAAAAAATAAAAATGTATATATTTTTTACTCTTCAAATTTTATACTATAATCTTTTATACATTATATATTTCATTATTTTAATCTTATAATTTATATTTAAATTATAAAATCAATATTTTTGTTGTTATGTTTTTATTATGTAGTTTCTTTTTAAAATAACAATTTTTATTATTCTATTATTTTAGATAAGTAATAAACTAACGATAAAAAAGTTTTCATTAATTTAAAATACTATGTTGACACATGTCATAATGTTAATTAACAATAACAAATGTAACGATTTAAATAACTATAATTTTGCTTATGTGTCGCGCTCACGTGAAACGCGTTTCGATTTATATAATAAAAATTACTACTCAAATCAAAGTCCCGATTTAATCTACTTTATACAACTGGTTAATAAACTGTATAATTAATCTAGGCACACAAACTTAAGAAAGTCCAGTGATAAATTAGCATTGATTTCTAGGAAAAAGACTCTTGCAAATATGGAACATTCATTGATAAATTCCCAATCTTGAGATGGAAAAATCTCAAAAAAGTTAAAGAAAAATTACGTATAAATCAAGAGGAATTCCGTGAAACACCACTAAAAGATATTCAAATTTCAAAAATATAACACTTCCAAAAGTTTCAAAAATATCATTAAATTGTTTATTTTTCAAAAGTACCACAAAAATAAAAAGTGAATTTTAAGGGTTTAGAATTTAAATTCTTTGCTTTGGGTTCACTAAATAGAGTTTGGGTTTAGTTTGGAAGAGGTAAAATTTGGTTTTTGGTGTTTAGGGTTTAAAAATGAAGTTTTAAAACTATTTCAAAATTATGGTATTTTTTGGAAAAAAAAAACAATTTTGTGGTATTTTGGAAAAAATATTGTATTTTTGGAACAAATGAAAAGTTTTTGGTATTTTTGGAACACACCCACTTTTTTTATATTTTTGAGAATGCCCAAAAAAAAACAAAAAGCAAAAGTTTTAGGGTGATTTGCTACACTAACCCTAAAAAAATTGTAAATAGCCAAAATAACCTAATAAGATTTTTAACATTCCAATAAAAATTTATCATTTTTACTCTTTAAAAAAGTATTAATTTATTTTTATTGCCATTAATTTAAATAGATAATATTTAATAAAATCAATTAATTAAAAAATAAAATAATATTTTTTTAAATAAAATCCTATTTCGACACACTTTTATGTTAAATAAAATCATATTTCGGCAGACGTTTCATGTTTAATAAAATCATATTTCGGAGACTTTTCATGTTTTTATTGATTTTACTCAAAATAATGGCAGATTTATATATTAGTCGGGTAGTTTACAAATATAGTGGCAAACTATGTGTTCAGTTTGTTAGTCTGCGAAAAAATGACAGACTTATTTATTAGTCTGCTGGTCTGCTAATATTATTGACATACTTAGTTATTAGTCTACTGGTCTGCCAATTTTTTTGGCAGACTTAGTTATTAGTCTGCTGGTCTACCAATTTTTTTGGCAGACTTAGTTATTAGTCTGCTGGTCTGCCAATTTGTTTGGCATACTTAGTTCTTAGTCTGCTGAACTACCAATATTTTTGGCAAACTTAGTTATTAGTCTGCTGGTCTACCAATTGTTTTTGCATATTTTGTTATTAGTATGTTGGTCTACCAATTTTTTTGGCATACTTAGTTATTATTCTGCTGATCTACCAATTTTTTGGCAGACTTAGTTATTAGTCTGATGCTCTATTAACCGCAATTTTCACATCACTCAAAAAACTAGTCTTGTTATGATAATTAATGCTTTTGGAAGACTAAACAAGTGTATATAATCGCAAAAGAAATCCCAAATCCACATTTTTCTGAGTCGACATTACTGAAAATACAAGAACAAACAACACATATAAACATAACTATAAATCACAACTACAAAAACTACAATTTACATATAAACATGATCAATTACAAATCTTTTGAATTGTTGAATTGTTTTACTTAATAATATCTCACTAATATTCCAAACGAAAATCAATTACAAAAGAGAGTCAGAAGTAAACTCTAGTAGCCAGAGCAGAAACGTATTGAAGCATGAATTTGAAGCAGAAGCATACAGCATAAGACACACTAATTTGGAGATTAAACTAAAAACCAATGTAATTGAACCACATTTCTAGGAATGATTGTCGTTGTGGGTTATTTGCAGTGTCGTGCCTTAGCTATGTAGAGGCTTAGAGCGAATTAATAAAATGTGGCCTTCCATATTTAAATATAGTATTTAAAATAATAATAAATTTAAAATAATAATAACAAGATGATATCCTGCGCATAGCGCGTATGCGCGGGAATATGTTACAAAATACAATTTCATTATGGTAGTATAACTTAAATTTTTAAATAATAATTATAGAATTTGCCAACAAATATAAATATTTAAATATCGAAGTAAA
>OVAV01002760.1:0-10516 GCA_900406375.1 Iberis amara
GTTATACTAAGTTTTACCTATACGATTGGGGTTCTTGGTTTTGGGTACGATTGTGAGATACTAAGATATTATAGACATCTCCTCTATTGTAAACCTACTCACAATTCAATTCAATACATTCAACCACATTCTTGAATTGTATAGCAAGAATCAATTTGCTTTCAAATGAGACAAAATCATCAAATCCAATTAAAAACCCTAAATCATATTTCTATGGATAGATGTAGCTCACACAAGAGAGAAGAAGGATTAACCTGCATTCCAACCTGCCACGCAGAAATGCTCATCGGTGGAGACGTTGACGTCTCACGGCGTCGCCGGAGAAGGAGATCTCCAGGAGAAGATGAGCTGGGAGAAGACGATGGAGCTGTGGTCGCGTGTTCGATATTTTTTTTTATTTCAGATTTTTTTTTAATTGAATTGAAATTAAACTAGATGAGAATGAGAATAAACCAACTAAATTAAAACCGAATTTGGTTTGGTAAACCACTCGATTTTTCCTCACCCATTTAAGGGTAGTTTTGTCCATTCAAATGACGTTAATGAAATAAGGGCATAAGGGATTTATAGAGCCTATAAGAGATTTGAGTTTGAACATTTAAGGGTGATAGAGTATTTGACTCCTTCCTCTTCGTCCTCGAGCAAAACATTTCGGCAAACTAGGGATATATTTGCTAAGATTTCCATCAAATACCACCAAAACATTTTTTTAAAATACTGCATATTTTTATAAGTTTTAAAAAGAGAAATTTAAAATACCATCAAAAAAATTTTAAATTTCAAAAATACCACACACTCCCGAAAATTCCAAAAATACCATACACTCCCAATTGTTCTAAAAATACCATAAACATAAAAACTAAATTTTAAAGGTTTAAAATTTAAAATTTTGGGTTTGGGTTCACTAAATAGAGTTTAAGGTTTAGTTTTGAAGGGGTAGGATTTAGTTTTAGGGTTTTAAGGTTTAAATTTGAAGTTTTAAAGTTATTTCAAAATTTGTGGTATTTTTGGAAAAATGTTGTATTTTGAAAATTTTTGGGAATGTGTGGTATTTTTGGAATAAACCTAGTTTTTTGTGGTATTTTTGAGAATTTCTCTTTTAAAAAATCATGAAATTATTTTTCTTTCAAAAATATGATAAACATAATCAAATAGAAAAAATAAACTAGAGCAACAAAACATAAGCTTTAAAAACAATAATCAAGACATTATGATCGAACAACCACGACATATAATCAAACGTCAAGCAGATAAAGACGAGAAATGATGAGCACATCATAATCACAATTTTTCTTATGGTGAATAGGCCTATTTTTTCGAGAAATTGCAAAATTTTTATTCCGAAACAAAGAAAACTTCACAACAAAAGGTATACTGAGTGGAGGAGGGTGAACTCAATCTCACCAAAAGAGAACACATAGATGTGCCAATAAACTAGTTTTGGTAAACAGAAGACCACGATCAAGTTCAAGTTGTAGAAAGTTATAGCGAACCACCATTATCGAAAAGCCAAATACTGAGGAAATGACTTTTGATCGAGACGGAATAGGTACCAAGAGCCAACCACCAACACCAACGCAAAGAAAACAGACAAAGCCAATCGTAGGAGCAAATCAGAGTTGGCCATAACCAAGAGCTCAACCCTAAACTGATACTAAACCAAAGCCAACAATCAACCATATATGAAATACATAGACTAATTAAGACACCAACTCACCACAAACAGAGATAATAGGGCAATTGAGAGCCGATAGAGACTACCCACCGACACCACAAACATAGGGAGGATAGAGAAGACTCACCAACTCCGAGATAAAAGTGTATTATTGTATTTTTCATATTTCAATTTCTAGATCGAATAACTACACTCAATTTTTATCAAGTTCATGTTATTATATCATGTCTTCTTTGCGCGCGTCTAAATATGCATCTTCGACTAAGACGATTATATCATTGATTCTTGACACGCAATCAAAATTGTCTCTTCCATAGGTTCCTACATTAGTGTTACAAGTTTACAACAAATTTTCTTTGGTTTCTAATCCTTCAAAAATGGTGCAATGAATTTTTGATAAAAATACATTTGGACGTTTGTGTTGCGACAAATTAAAAAACGTTACAAATTCGTTACTACACATCATTTATGATGGAATAGCTACTAATTTTTTTCTCCATATTTAAAACGTATCATATAATAATAATTTAATTAGGGTTGCCGATTTGTTTCCTTTGTAAAATATCAACCACACAATTTCTTCTCCGAACTTGTTGCCTCATTAGTGTACTACACAAATTACTCGATTTCGTAACAAAAACCTCAAACTCAATATTCTCTGTTAATTAACACTTAATCACGAGTTAAGATTATAATCGCAATTAAAAATTGCGCTTACAGTTCACGATTAAAAATTGCGATTACAGTTCGCGATTACACCCTTATGAGAGATTACAGAACATGTGACTAATACTTATTAAAATCGATTTGGGGTTTTGTTCCATTAAGGGTTCTTGAGCAGAAGTGTGGAAAATCGAGAGAAGTTAGTGCTAAGTGAGTGAAGGATAAGCAATTATTCATCGTCGTCGAGCCGCCTCTCCTCGCGCAATCGTGTACTCGGTGTGCCATCAAAATTTTGGTGTGAAAACATAGTTATCATGCTAACGTCAAAGGAAAACGAGAACCCATACCGAAGGTTCTATCGATGTGTAGTGGGACATGAGGTAATGTACTTTTTTCTTGTTCTTGTTTGTTTCAGAGATTAAGGTGGTTGATTTTGTTCTTGTTTGTTGTTGGCTAAATAGGTTATATGAGTTACTCATATATATATAATATTTAAAAGTAAAATTTAAATATATATATATATATATAACAAATAATAAAATTTAAAAGTATCATATAAATTAAAGTCCAATAGTGCCAAAAAAATCTAGCAAATATGTTCAAATAACAAAATAAGATGTTTAAATATTATGCATTTGATTTGTTGATATCATCTTCCGTTTCATTTTCTACAGGCAACATAAGAAAATCTGACCAAAAAGGATTTTATAATAATAACCGGTATTAACAAAATAGGGATACAAATGAGAACTCTTACACCGATCTCTCATAGCCTAGCGGTAGGTAAGGACCTAGAGTTTGGATCTTTGCATGAGTTCAATCACAAGGTTGTGTAGTTTAGGTTGCATTAGTTGTAGGTGTTGACAAAAAAAATGGGAACTTTTACCTTTTTATCAGATGTAAAACCAAATAACCAAGATCTCGTACAAATTGAAGCTTGAACATGCTTAAAACAAGTCAAGTCTGATATTTGTTTAGATTATGATGGACTCTGATCATCAACTATGAAAAAGACGAAGAGTCAATATTGAAGATGAACAATACAAGAAAAAGAGTGAAAAATATAATAAAGAATATTTAATTTTTAAATGTATAATATTACATATTTATTATTTTTAAGTTTTAGCTATAAAATTGTGGGTACCCATAGATACCCATGGGTTTAATGGGTTGACCTATTATACCCATAAACCCATTGGGTTCAACCCATAGAACCCATTTATCTATATGAGTTATAAAACTTAACCCGAACCAAATAAAATTATGGATAGATTGTGTCAACCCATGGGTACTAACCCATTTTGACACCCCTAAATATTAAGTATTAATAGTCATATGTAATATTTTTTTTTCATTAGACATAATGCATATATTTTTCATTTTTATAAATCAAGTTTTATTTTAACTATATTTTAGTAATCTTTAAATTGTATGTAAGTAATGATAAAATTATACGGTTACTTGTTTGTATTTATTTAAACTGTTTTTTAATATAAAGTTTACCGTTCAATACATATATTTTTTTTTTGTTAAAACCGTTCAATACATATATTGAACATTTCGATCTGTATTTGCTTGATCCGCTTAATATGTTTGATCAACATTTAATTTACATATAATCTTCCTGATCTATTCAATACATACTATTTAACGAGGAATTCCTTCAACTATCAAGTTCAAATTTCAAAAATAATACACTCCCAAAAGTTTCAAAAATACCACACACTCCTAAATGTTCCAAAAATACCACAAACATAAAAAGTGAATTTTAAGGGTTTAGAATTTAACATTTTGGGTTTGGATTCCCTAAATAGAGTTTAGAGTTTAGTTTTGAATGGAGTAAGGTTTGGTTTTGCGGTTTTAGGATTTAAATTATAAATTTTAAACTATTTCAAATTTGTAGTATTTTTGGAACAAAGAGATTTTTGTGGTATTTTTGGAAAACATTATGGTATTTTTATACTTTTGGGAGTATGGTATTTTTGAAAAAAAAAATGGTATTTTGAAATTTTGGAGAGTGTGTGGTATTTTTAGAATATACCTAGTTTTTTGTAGTACTTTTAGAATTCCCTTATTTATTCCGTTTATTTATATTTTTGTCAAACATTTGATACGTTTATAAAATATTATTATCTTCTCGATAATTATATATACTTTATAAGATATTTCTGACACTATTCATTCATCAGCTAATCTCGAGAGACGTAGAATTCGTGTCAACCCGTTATGTGTACGTTGTGATCATGTCACTGAGACTACGGTCCATTTGTTCGTTAAGTGTCCTTATGCACGCGCAGCTTGGAGATTAGCGACTCTACCTTATCAAATTGAAACCTGTATTATTTCGAGTGCTATTGATTTAACTATGTGGGTTATCGAAATTTATGAAAATCAATCACTGCCTCTTCAGCATTGTCTTTATCCAATTTTCCTGCTATGATGTCTCTAGAAATCACGTAATGAACTGATATATCAAAAGAAGTCACAGGACTTGCAGCTTCTGTTTAGATAAACTATGAAGGATTTGGATGAATGAATCTCTGCCTCTCAAAACAATTTTGCAACAGCAGCGGAGCGGAAGATGTTTTGTTCTCCACTCTATATCAAGGGTAGTATGGAGCCTCCCGCCTTCAGGTCGATGTCCATTTTAAATGATATTTTTTCACATCTTGTAAAATGATAACTATGATATAAACTTTTGTATGGATCATTATTACCTATAGATATCATCATGTTCTACCGACAATGTTTTATAATTTCACCAAAAATAATAAAACGTGTTTGAACTGTTAGGGTAAAGACATTCATAATTCTGAATAAGCCATGTGCACTGCGTTTTCACCGGCTCGGCCGCCAGCGCCGTCGCTCTTTTTCTTTCCTTGCTTTGTTTCTCCTTGCTGCTTTCCTCTCCACCTTGTTCCTTGCGGGCTCCCTCAGTTTTCTCGCCTCGCTGGTGGTTGTTCAGCTAGGGTTTCTTCCTTTGTGAGTCTGTTTTTTCAAGGTTCACATGTTCTTGCCGGTTTTGATCTGTTCTCAGATTCAGATATGCTTCGGTTTCTCTCCCCCTCCCGTTCGCCGGTTTTTCTCCTCGCTCTTCCCGATTCTTCCTTAGCTCGCCTCTGATGGGTGGGTCTCGCTCCCGCTTCTCCCCGCCTTTGAGTGGTTGTCTCCGGTCTTTCGGTTTCTAGCCTCTCTCTTTGTTCTGTTGTTCACGGTGTCGGGATGGTGGCGTTAGGCGTAATGGGGCTCTAACGCAGTCTGGGTCGCCGGCTTAGACCTCCATGGGTGGCCGATCTTCTTTCAGTAAAGTGTTTCAAGACTGGTGTGTGTTGCAGGTTAGTTGTCGTGCTCGTCTGTCCTCTCCGGCTCTCAGACCGGTTTGGGTCACCCCTTCAGTTCTAGTGGATGGCCTACGACTCTTCTTCCTCTCTTGTTTCTTGGCGAGGTCGCGACGACGCTAGGGGTAGGGTTGGGAGATACTCAAGTCTCTTTTGGTGGGCTTTGGGTTGAGGGTTTCTAGTTTTTGGGCTTGTTTTCAGGCCCATAGCGTAGATCTCTGTTTAGCCTGGTTTCTGGGTTAAACCTCTTCATCTTTTGTCTTGTTTCAATTTTGGGTTTTGGAGACCGAGCCTTGTTCTAAAACTGGGTTTGATCTGAGCACATTTTGCAACTTTCTTTTTCATTATGCTTTTTTTTGTTCTTTTTATGGGCTTCTTGGAAATTTTTAGCTTAAAAATCTCATATATCATTCTCTTTTGGTTAATGAAAATTTATATACTTATAAAAAAAACGGACAGTCATACTTGTTGAAGATGTGATTAATGTTTTGATAGCATTTTGGAATGTAGTGTGATATGTGTTAAACATTTTGAGAGAGCACTAAATAACCTGAAGTGTTTGAGACATTGGAAGTAGAAATCTGAGTGTAGTTAAATTTTGTTTTGTGTTTGCGTTTTTGTTTATGGAGTAATTAACAACTAACAAGAGATGAAACAAGTGGGGCTTTGGAGAATAATAGCTTGAATAACTGATAAAAAAATATTTTGAGAAGTATTTCACTATATCATTTTATTTCTAATAATTCCTCTTGCTTTCATATACAGTATTGCATTTTTTTCTCAATATATATATATATATTTTCATAGTCCCCATCTTCCAAATTTTTATTTAAAATCTGTACAACAATCCAAGAAAATATAAATGACGTCAACCAAAAATAATACATTAGACACTGTACTAATAGTAATGCAACTATGTTCTCAGATTTAAAATATTACATTTATATAACTCTATTCGGTTCATGAATGTGACGTTAAATCAACACACATCCCAAAAAGACACCAAAATCTGGAAAAGTCTAACAAAAAATATACTAGAAAAAGCATAAACATCAAATGCACTTAATCTTATTAGCCAATATCCAAATTAATTCCCGTATACAAACTTAGTTTCAGCATTTAACCAAAAACAAAAAGACAACTTGTTGTTTTATTGACCAAAACAGCACATAGACTACCTGTTGTTTTTACCGCATCATTCATATATGATATATCGTCCACTTCCAACAACAAAAACGACACGTCGTTCCTTACCTTCTCCCTTAAAAACTGTACACACACTAATCAAATCGCTTCTAATTAGCCTAATGTATATTTTTAAATCAAACGATATATTTTTTATTCATTAAGCGACTCCCATTATGCTATCCCCATTATTAGACATCGTCTTGAAGGCCGAGGCACGTGAGCCACGTGGCTTCTGTTCATTGGAAGATGAAGATGACGACGAAGATTCTTTAGGTAGAGTCAGCGACAACCGAAACATTTCCGGCGCCGCCGACGTAAACTTGTTAAGATTCAAATCAGCCATTTTCCGCGACGGAGGAACCGGAATCGGAATCGGAACTGGACGGATTAGTTTCGAATAAGACGCATTTCTAGTTATCCCCTTCTTCTTATAATCATCGATTGCCGGGAAAGATGCTCTCTCGACTCTTTCTATTATCCCCTCCAGTGGCGTCTGCAATTGGTTCTCTTCTTTTGGAGTTCCTATGAACTGTTAACCAATTGAAATAGTGTTAATGGATTAATATCACGCATATATTCCGATTTAATGGGAGATTTGAAGACGAAACTGTTACCGAATCGGGCATGATGTCAAAGAGGCTGGTTCTACGGCGGCGGCGATTCTGATTTGTACGTCGGAGGAAATACTTCTGAGCATGACTAGCGACCTGAGTCGGTGTTCGAGTTTTGACGAAATTTCTAGAAATTCCTCTCCAGTCTCCTTTTCCCACTTTATGCAGGCCTGTGAGGAACAATCTGTGTTCATCCTCCGTCCATGGAGTCCCTAATCAATTTAAATTCAACGTTCAAAAAAAAACGGATGAGATTTCTTTCATTTTCGAATCGAAAGAGAGATTCATTCATTTGAGGTAAATGGAAAACCTCGTTTACGCTCGCGATTTCTGCCGGAGGCGTGAACGATATTGTCTGAGGCGTAACCACCGTCCTCAACGGGGTTAGAATCTTGAGCGGAGTGATCGAATTGAGATAGATTGTTCATACTGACACTTTTTCTAAAAGTAGACGACGAAGCCTCGGTGACGCGGACGCCGAAAAGCATGATGCCTTTCTCTCCTCCTCCGTCGTCTCCGCCGGATACATCAGTCGGACAGGTGCGAGAATTATGGCCGTTGTTTCCACACTGCGAGCAACTGCGCGACATCTTTCGCCGAAACAGATGGAAACGAGAGAGAGAGAGAGAGAGAGAGAGAGAGAGGAATAAAAAGGGCAAATGATTTTACTTTTTGATGTTTAAAGCTCACCACAAAAACCATGACCATTCCATGTTTTAAATCTAAATGACTTTATCTTTCCAAATTAAATACAGTATGTTTCAATTTTTATACGTCAATGACTATACTTAATCAGATTATTATTATTATAAAAAAGAGTTCATTACTTAAATATGATGAGGGATATTAAGCATAAATATTTTTCCTTGTTCCTAAAATTGTTTGAAGGAAAGCTTGTTAATCATATTTAATGATAATCCGTTCGTTTCTTTATCAAGATGTTACTCGTTTTTATATATGCATTTAACATTTAGATATTGCATATGGATATACTTTTGTTCGTTTCTGAATTGTAAAAATATCCATATATTATTTTTTTCAAAACAACAACATTAATTTTCACACCAAAAACACATAAACGCGTTTTTGCCAAAATAAAAAAAAGCAAGTCTTTTTGACCAAAAACACAGAAATGAGTTTCTCCACAAAAAAATGCATAAACGCTCCTGCAAAAAACATGCAACCACGTTTTTTTGAAAAAACCTGGAAACACGTTTTTACGAAAATAACACGGAACACATCTTTTGGCCAAAAACGAGGAAGAAAAAAACACGGATACAAGTATTTCCGCCTAAAATCGTCGAAACGTGTTTTTCCGTCAAAAACTTTGACACGCGTTTTTTCGCCAAAAAACACTGAAACACGTTTTTCCGCCAAAACACCAAAACACGTTTTTTTCGCTATAAACGCCAAAACGCATTTCCCACAAAAAAATGCGGAAAAGAATTTTCTAGCCAAAAATGCGGAAACGTGTTTCCTCGCAAAAGATGCGGAAATGGATTTTCCTACCAAAAACGCAGAAACTGGTTTTCCTGCCAAAAATGAGGAAATTCGTTTTGGCATGAAAACTCGAAAACCCATTTATGCATTTTTGGCGGAAAATACGTTTCCGCATTTTTGTGGGAAACAATTTTCTGTGTTTTTGGCAGAAAAACCTCTTTATGCGTTTATGGAGAAAATCGTATTTCCGTGTTTTTGGCTGGTTTTGGTGGGAAAACACGTTACCACATTTTCGGTGGAAAAACGTGTTTTCACATTTTTGGCGAGAAAACGCGTTTCTGCGTTTTGACAGGAAAACACATTTTTGGGAAAAAACCGTTTCCACGTTTTTGGCATAAAAATCGGCTAATTTTTTGTATTTGGGCTAAGAACCGGCTAATTCACTCCTAACACATGTTAGCGCATCCTTACTTTTTCACTTTTCTTCTTGAACTAGTTGATACTCTTCTTCCTCTCTCATAAACTCTCTCGCCTCTCTCCTTGCCGTTTCGTATGTCGCATCAGTTCCTCCGCCGGCGTCCGGCTTCATCGCTGGCGCCGGACGGCTGTATATATATATTTTTTTTTCATCTTTTTCTCTCTGTTGTATCCTATCTAACCAAACCATCTCTATTTCCCCTAATTATTCCCCGGTGGTGCTTAGTCATCTCAGTCGTCCCACCTCACCGATGTTGTCATCTCAAGAGTTGCCTACGGTGGATCTACTACCGCTTGGTTGTTTTGTGTTAGCGGGTCGTCGGATTTGGCATTCTCATCGTGAAATCGCTAAGCCGGTGGTTTTGGGGGTTTGGGTCTGGTTCGTTTGTGGTGAGAAGCACTTGGGATCCGCTTTGGTTGGTCGCTCCCTCCGGCGGTTGCAGCAAGGAGTTTTGTTGGGTCTGGAACGAGATCGAAAGTCGATTTCTGTGTTTCCGGCAAGATCTGCTTCTTGGAGCCTTAGGAGCAGTGATTTCCTCTGCATGCAGGCCACGTGGCACATCTGCTCCTTGCGACTCCCTCATATTCTACCGAAGTTGGTTTAGGGTACTAAGCTCACTCTTGGGACTGGATAAAATAAAACTAAGTTAATCAGTTTCAGTTTGTATGTGTGTCTTTGAATAATGTCGACATTGTATTTGTAATACAGATTAGAGTTCAACTCTTGTGGGCAGTGCGAACTACTACAATCTTTTGATCTGGTGTTGCACCGTATCAATGGGAAGTTAAAGGTTCATCCAAATTTGGTTGGAGGTTCCGAATTATAGTTTATTATCCCGTTGTGGAATTAGTTCTCCTCGGTATAGGAGCAGTTTATTACCTCGTGTTGAGGTTAGTTACTCTTTATGTGTTAGTTACCTTTTATGGGTTAGCATGTTCCCCGTAATGGGATTGTACTTACCTCTCAGTGGCTTTAACTTCTTTGAATTAATATAAATATAGTTGTCGACAAAAAAAAAAATACTCTGCTTGTGCGGAGAACTAATTTTATTTTTGAAAGTATATTTTTAGATACAATGTAAAATTTATATAAGATATATATATATATATATATATATATATAT
>OVAV01002761.1:0-10754 GCA_900406375.1 Iberis amara
CGAATTGCCAGGTCATTTCCTAAGCCTCGGCAATTCCAAGCGAGTGTCCTCATTCTTCCTTTGGTGGTATCGGGCCCACCGCGCCTCTGAATTCTGGTTCTGTAGATTCACTTGAGTTTGTTGCAACATCTTCTTGATTAGTTGTGTTACTTGGTCCGGCTATGTCCTCAAACTTTCTTTTACCTAGCACTGACTGATTCCTGTGCACAGCAAGAGCATTATGATCAGGCAATTGATCCATTTCTTCAGGTTCTTCAACTATCACATGTTGATTCACATCAGGATTAGCAGGAGCCTGATCATTAATTTCTCTAATGATGAGTGCTCGATGTTCAGCAGGATTAATGAAACCATTGTTTGGTGGATCAAGATCTTCATCATTATCATCCAGAGCATCATCAGCGTCTCCATTAGGAAGCAAACAGGCACCTGTATCATGAGTCATAAGACCACAGATGGCACAAAAACCTCTGAGGCGTTCAAATGTAAATTGTAGCAGGGTATTAACTCCAGGATAGAATTGGAAATGCCTCTGGAATCGGAGTGGGCTCTCGACTGGCCAATTAATACGGACCCTTATGTAGTCCAATGGAAGTGATCTTAAGCCACGAAATTTGATTGAAAAGAAAAGGAAAACATTTCCTACCAAAAAAAACAAAAAGAAAACAATGTTCATTGGATTATATTATGTACACCCAGATATCGCATATTCGGCGATTATGCACAAGTTGAATTTCTACGGAGGGAAACTAGTTGAATATCTTCTCTCTCGTATCCACCAAACTTAAACTTCGTTCCCTAAATCTACATCGACTGATTTTGTTATTGTTGAGTAGGAATATTCTTCTTACATCAACCTGATTTTTATAGTCATTACGGGATATTATAAGATTAAAATCAGTAATATACATTAATTCGATAAAACAGTAACAAGCAAAACTTACGGAATTTTTTTTTGGTTTTTGACAACTTACGGGAATCTAGTCTCTTTATTTTTGGTAAATCCCACATGAATCATATGATTTAATATATAACCTATCATATGAAAAGTCGAGAACAAATATTAATAGACCGTGGAGGGCAAGAATTAAAGAAGGCGACCATTCAGGTAAATCCGTTATAATCTAACGGTCCATATAACCCACTGACGTCACCTTATGCTGATCTCACGGTTTTATATGTAAAGCACACCACAAAGTTGTAGACTGCTATACAGAAGATTGTCGCTGTTTCCAAGGCGACACGGCTACAATATCATCAATGACGATTTAACCGCACAAAGGAAAACAATTCTTTTTGTAGCTGGGGATTATAAATCGTAGATTCTTTTTTGAGAGAGGTGAAGGAAGCATTGATATTTGTTAAGACCGAATCGGTAGGTTGAATGGTTAAGAGGTAGAAGCTCTGGATTTCATTTCTTTCCGTCGTCGGCGACGGTGGTTATGATTGTTAGCTATCTGGTAATCATCGACCATCTCCGTCTCTTGACTTCAATTTTTTTTTTTAAATGTTTTTGTTAATGCGGATTTGACTATCTCTTTGTGTGTTGCTCTTCGACTGTATTTTTTGTGTTGATTGGATCTGATTTTGCGTTTCCCTTAATTTCTGTTGGTATGCGTAAGATCGTGGTTTTTTTTTTTTATTAGGTTTACTTAGATCCATTTCTTTTGTATTGATATATTCTCTATATCTCTGGTGATGAACGGTGCTGTGAGCTTCTGCCAGATATTGTGATTTGATTGTTGCTGTTAGGGGTTTTTGGGTTGATGACTGCTAATGAGATAAGTTGACTCCATTTTTAGCTTGCCTCAGAGATTTTTGGTGATATTATGGTCTCAGACATTGCAGAATTTTCTCGGATGTTCTAATTTGTGTTCTCATTCGCATTTTTAGTTAGGATGGTCAATGATAAGTTTTACTGGTATTAACGAGAGTCTAGTGTAACAGTCCATCTTTTTATTATTCTCTTGATTCATATCTTTCGGATTATTTCTTGTATGTTTTCTCCTATTTGTCTTCTTTATCTTTGGATTGCTTTCATTGCTACAGGTTCTATAAGACTTCCTTTTAAGTGGATCTTTGTCTTTTGAGATATGGAGCATGTTTTCGTCTGGCCAAGCTGCTACCATTATCGACTTTTCTCATCCCAAGAAGCGCTCGATTGGCGATTTCTTGTACGTTCAGATTTCCTTGTAGGCTCTTTCGTTAACATCACTTAGTGCTCAAACACTCATCTATGATATTTCGGAAGGCGTGAGGCAAATTTCTCAGACAGGTATGACTTTTGGGTGAATTTCGTGAGACTTTTGTTTTATTCTACACCATACTTCTCTCCTTAGATGGCTGCGGTTATTGGAACTTCAGTGCATGCTATGCATTTAGTACAAGTTAATTCCTAGTAAAAATAACAATTGGAAGTTCTAATAGATTTTTGGAAGAGGTAAGGAAATTTGAGAAATGTTAAATGTTAAAAGTTAAAACTCCTAAAAGAATAGGAACATTAAAAAGAGTAAACGTATACAAAACTAAGAAAACGGAAGTCTTGTATCCGAAAATGACTTATGCAGACAAGTTCAGAGGATGTCGAATACCCCAAACTTAGAGATGTATTCTGTTCACATCTTCATATATATCAGAGGACACAAGTTTTATGTTGGGCATTTTTTTTTGTTTTCATTTTTTTGCAGGGCTGACGTCTGCAAATTCTTCCTTTGCATAGTCCTAGCTAAATCACTTAATCTGCACCCTGTGGATGAAGATTTGTTAGCTCCCTCTTCCATATATTGTTCTTATGGCCACTAATTGAAGATTTATGTATCAGTTTCTTTTTCAAGTTTACTTGTGTCATAGATGTGATGCCTTTTCCTTGAGTTTGAAACCCTGAGTGAGATGTTGTGAGCTTAGGGTTCTTCATATAGCTAACACGTTCTTTCTTGATAGTTACTTTGAGTCTCTGAGTCCTTGGTATATGTATTCTTCTTCTCTTGATGTCTTTCTTTTGCCTTAATGGTCACCTCATCAATGTTCAAAGTAAATAACGGTCAGTGTACCCAGCTGGAGGATCATTGATTTTACTTTCTTGCTATGAACAAGTGGAAGATTCGTTCTATACAAATCTTTCAGAAGACAATACATAAAATAAAATAAAGAGGATACTTTACTTTACTGGAAAGATAATGGACAGGTAGTTCATGATCTCTCAAGATTTCCTGAATTTCTTTGGCATTGGCACCTTGATATACGGCTTATTAGTTTGGTTCTCAATGCCTTGAATTTGTAGGTACTAGGTATAAGTTAATTAAAGAGGTTGGTGATGGAACTTTTGGTAATGTTTGGCGAGCTATCAATAAGCAGACTGGTGAAGTCGTAAGTTGCCTTCTTGGGGAGCTATCTCTACTTGTTTGATGTTCTATACTTGAATTTTAACCAACTGAAGCTTTCTTTGAGCAGGTTGCAATGAAGAAAATGAAAAAATTACTACTCGTGGGATGAATGCATTAATCTGAGAGAAGTGAAGGTAGTGAACTGTCTTTGTTAAGATGCTTTTTTTTCTTCTTGTTTACTTATTCCTCCTTTTTTCTTTGATAGTCTCTTAGAAGAATGAATCATCCAAACATCGTGAAGCTAAAGGAAGTCATCCGGGAAAATGATATCCTATACTTTGTCTTTGAATACATGGTATATTTCTTCTTGCTTGCAATTTTATATATTCGGACACTTTGATTCATTATACTAAATCTGCTTGTGTCATTCTTACTTACTTGATCAGGAGTGTAATCTTTACCAGCTTATGAAGGATCGACAAAAGCTATTTGCAGAAGCTGATATCAGACATTGGTGCTTTCAAGTCTTCCAAGGCCTTTCTTACATGCATCAGCGTAGTTATTTCCACCGTGATCTTAAGCCTGGTAATGGATTGCCTTGAGGTGTCAATTGATACAAAGATTCAAACATCTGCTATCAAGATTGACAATATTGATATAAGTTACTGTGTCTTTTTATCAATCATGGTTAAATGGTTTGTCACTGAATATATATTTGTGTTGTGTTGGTTGTTGCAGAAAATTTATCAGTCTCTAACAATATCATTAAGATTGCTGATTTTGGTCTGTATTGTATTATATGTTTCTACACGCTGGTAAGATTCACTTCTCTTTTGTGTTGCAGTTAGTCATTTAGAAATCTACATATTTTTGTATTGCTTTTATGATCTGTCTGTTGATGCAGTCCCACTGTTACCGAACTGATCCAGAAGTATTTTTGTATTGCTATGGTGGTCTTGTGTTGTTAACGGTTCTGCTTTTTTTTTTTTTNTTTTTTTTTTTTTGCTAATAACTTCCGGTCTTCTGATCATTTATATGTTTTATGCTTGACGATTAACTTTGTGGTTTATAATAAAGTTCAACTTTGGACTATTTTGTATACTTCACTTACCCATTGGTTTTTGTTCCAAGCGAATGGTAATTAGCATAACCCTAGGGTACTATGGTTATATACAAAAATTTGTATATAATATAATAAGGCGAATCTTCCTCTTATGTTCTTTGATTCAAATATTTTGCATATGTGTGTTTTGTATTGCAGTTAAAGGTAGCCAAGGTTGATCAATAGGTCTGTTATGACAATGCAACTACGAATCTCTTTGCCTCTTTGATCTAAATTTTATATCAGTTTTCTTCAATGTTAGGTCTCGAGTTTGATCAGGCTATGAAAGCTTATTTAACAGTTGAAACAAAAAAAAAAAGAAGAGGAAGAAGTATTAAAGCTCACAAGCAAGTTATGGTCTGATTCGTCATTCTTGATCATAGCCGAGGCCAAAGTGGCCCATTAGTAGCCAAACAAAGTTGATGAACTCCCCACCTTTGCTGAGAAGTTCCATACGCGATGTAGCATCACAATGTGATGCTGCGTGGAAGAGGAACTCCAACCACACTTTGCTAAGTGTCTCCCATTTGTCTTGTCCAAAATCTTTATCCAGTCTCTCAAGTTCTTTGGCCAGTGAACTAGCCTCAAACAACACCGATTTGCTTTGATTTCCTTTGACATCTCTTGGTTCGATGCTTGTATCAACCGAAAGAATGATCTTGCTTGCTAGTTTCACATCTCTAGAGTTTTCGATACCCATCTTCTTGAATAACCTATCAGCCTCCGCCAATGTGTCCCTGAATCTGATCTTTCCAATGCCAGCTACCTCTGAAATCAGTTTAGGCTGTATGATCAAGAGATACATCATGTAGTCTGACAGCATTTTGCTCATCTTACGGTTAGTATGGTACTTAGATTTATCACTCTTCTTCTCTTTGCCTGAATCTTCTTCTTGGTAGCAGAGCTCGGTAGCAATGTGCCAAATCAAAAGACTATGGTCATAATCAACATCTGTAATGTAACGTAACAACATTTCATGATCTGCTATTTGAATCTGAGTATGGCTCGACGCCCAATCTCTCCTCGCCGAGAATCTTCTGGTGGTATTATCCAGGCTGTCGAGAATCTGAGATTTTTCTCGCAGCTCAGAAAAGACTAAAGACCATAGTTTTTTGGTCAAGGGTTCACTGTGTACAGATCTTACAAGTCTAATCTCATGGAACATATCCTTGATGCCTAGGAAGTTGATGACGAAGATGACGAGAAACGCGAAAAAGTAAGGTACGCTGAACCAAAACTCAACAAAAGCCTTCAAGATGTCGACAATAAAACCAACCACACGATTATTTCCTCGAGGTATAATGATTATATGGTGGATAATGTAGCGGTGAAAATCACTTAACCATGTGGCGATGTTACTAGAACAAGTCTTGATAATGTAGAAAATGCAACGGAAAGGGAAGAGCGTAATCTTCCATAAAAGCTGGCATGTTCTACGCTGGGGGTAATGGATCCTTTCTGTATCTGCTTTCATGGAGTATGTGATGAAGTTGAACATTGAGATGGTTCCTGTCCATCTTCTAAGTAGAAACGGTGTGTTAAGCACCTCCTGTTGATGTTCATTTCGACATGTTTGCATTTCCCACTTTGGCCTCTTGAGACCAAGTTTCCAATTGAGTATTTTGTCTTTCAATGAATATTTCATGTCGGGGTCATCTTTTAGCTTTGAGATGGCGGCTGTTGTCCAGTCGGAAACTACAAATATGTGCAAGGATATAAGATCAAGAGCTATTCCGACTAGGAACAAGGTGTAGGTGATTATAATGTCGGCTTTATGAAATTCTTGGATCTTATTGTGTCGGTAATGGTAGATGCCAAAGGCTGAGAGAAGATATCCCAAGGACAGGAATCGGGACGTAAATCCAATCGAACTATGAAGAAGTGCACTTTTTGTGTACAGTCCTTCATAGATGAAATCGAGCTCGGCCTCTATAATTCTCAGTGCTTCTTCATCTTGTAGCGTAGGTGCTCTAAAGAACGCCTTGCTCTCATTACGTACATCCGAGCTGAAGATTTTGTTGACCATAAGACTCCTGAAGTTCTTGAAGAAGAAGAAACCATATTGAGTAATCTCAAGGTGGGTCAACTCTCTATTGGGAATCATGAGTTTCAGAGGTTTTAGGTCGCCGCGTTGCTCCTTCAAGTACTTCTCATGAGCAAGTATTGAGTTCATGTCTTGGCTGTTTGGCTGCTCGGTGTTGTCAAACGCTGAATCGGACGGCAGAAATATTGAGCCTCTGTACTTATCTGAACTTGCGAGGTACAACGCAATAGTCCTTTCCAAATACTTCAACATCCCAGAAAGGAACAGCAAAATTATTATCACCCAAAGGACATTGGGTAGAGACTGGAGGACCACATAGATACCTGCAACCGCCTGAAAGACAAGACTAAGGAAATGTCTGTTCCAGAGAGCATTGTCCTCGAGGGAAAACGCAGTGATAGTGTCTGGTCCACCAAGGTGTAAGAGCAAGAAAGGTGCCCACAAGGCAACTAGCTTCTTGTCATGTGGAGGATCATTGGGTTTAGGATCTTTACCTTGGTTCTTGGTAATCAACGCCACTGCAAAGTTGGCAGACAAATCTGCCAAGAGATATGAGGACCACAAGAGCATGATCAAGAACTTGTTGTGACTTCTTTTCCTTGAGGGGGAAACGAAAATGAGAATTGTCTGAAGCGAGAGACTGATGATGATCATTCCCCTGATATTCCAACTGTCCCATATTTGTTTGATTTCTTTGGGGATCACTTCCACCATTTTTCTACGAATGTCTCTTCTTCTTTTGGGTCAACGACTTTGTATTACTCAAATGAGGTCTTTTGATATTTTGTGGGTCTTTTTCTATAAGTAATCCACGCTGCTCTTGTTCATATTAAAACCAGAGACCGAATACATGGTCTCTCATTAATGTAAAAATTGCAGAGAATTTCATTAACTTAAAGTTATCACTTAAACGTAACACCTTTTTTTTTTTTCTCTCTGTATCTATCTATATTTAAACTAACATATCTTGTCTGATGTATTACTAAACTGTCCATCTGACATTAGACGTCTGTTCCTTTTTCATTTTCTATGGTATGAACTTTGAAGTAACCAAACAAAGTAATGTAGCACTATTTTTGTTGATCAAACGGCAAAAGCCAATTGAGTAAACAGAGTATCAGATAATAAAAACAGAGTGATAATTAAAGTCTCCAAAACATATGAACTATATCTCGTATTTGCCTCCGCAGAAAAGTTAATCATGAAGCCAAGCTAGTCCAACTCGACTTTTATGCATAAAATAGACTTTCATTTTCTTAATTTAAAATTTATGCATATAGCTGGAAGACAACAAATCATTTAAATTAAAGGAAGCTTACTCTTGGTGATTTTTTACTCTTCCTGTTTTTAAATTATAGATTTTTTTGGACTTTTCACACATATTAACAAACACATATTGACTATAGATAATAAACACATTGTACATAACAATTTTTCATAACTTTAAACTAATAGTAATTTAACAAATCCAATATTTTCAATCAATGTTTATTAAAATCTACAATTTTTCAGTAAATATTACATAGAAAATAAAAAAAATTATCTTTAAAAAACAAATTTAAAATCTAGAAACTCCTCCTCTTAAAAACAGAAGAGTAATAGATATTGTTTTTTTTTTTTTTTATAACCAAGAGGAGTTCGGTCTTTTGGTCCTAATCCTTCCTTAGACTCATGGCTAACTTTTGCTAATACTTGATGACATGTCGTAAAATATTCTTCCCATTAAAAATTAAACTAAAGATCTCATGGAACCAACTCTTCCGATAGATAGCTCAACTTACAGTTAGTGGGGAATAGATATTGTTGGAAGACGACAAAGCATTTATATTAAAAAACATTTGCTGTGTTACTTAATTCCATATCAAGATTCTAATAAATTTGCGGTAGATGGGAGGTAACCATCACGTGGTACAACTCATACATTGTTTGTTTAATGTATAATCTTGATTTTTTAAAATAATACATAACGACTTTTCTAGTAATAGTATTAGCTTTTGTTTTTTTCTTTTAATATACATACATCATTCAGGCACGACTTCATATACATCATTCAATTTAGTATTATTTTTGGTTGTGAATAAACTACAAGTGTATATTATAAATGAATAATTTATAATTTCAAATAATGTATGGAAAGTCAAATAACAATGGGTTAAAGAAACCTAAAGAACTGAGAATAGGCGACTGTTGTTGAGAAAGCTCCTCTCACTTTCTAAGTTTTATTAAAATATTTGCAATTTTAAATTATCGATGATAAAAGTTAGAAGATGAGAGGGGGTTTCTCAGAAACAAGTATACCCACAAAGAAAAAACAATCTCATCCGCCATGAATGCAGTGGAGTTTCCCATTCACAGACACCCTTTAAACGTTAAAGAGTTCATGTCGGAAGAAAGTCGATTGTGTATTTTATGTGGAGAAACAGTAAAGGGGTCCGGTTATGAATGTCCCCAGTGTGATTTTGCTGCACATATTGGGTGCGCAGAGAATCCACCATCAGTTGTTATTGAGGAGGGCAAGATCCATGAGCATACACTCACCCTCTTGCCTAGACATGTCTTCTTCACTTGTAATGCTTGTGGACTTTCTGGCGATAAATCTCCGTATGTATGTCTTAATTGTTCTTTCATGACTCATAAAGATTGCATATCGTCTCCGAGAGTTATAAGGATGAACCGTCACGATCACCGGCTCACTCTTTCTTTATTTCTTGGCCCCGAGAAATGGATTTGTGGAGTTTGTCGCAAGAGCATTGAGGGTCGATATGGTGCTTATTGTTGTCAGCGTTGTAACCATTATGCTGTTCATACGAGATGTGCATTAAGAAATGATGTGTGGGACGGCATAGATCTCGAGTGGGTTCCTGAAGAAGAAGAAGACGAGGAGGTTAAAGATAGTGAGCAGCCATACTCTGTAGTTGACGAGATGGTCATTGATCATTTCCTTCATCCACATCAACTAAGACTCCAAGATTATAAAGATACAGATTCTGTGTGCTCTGGATGTGTTCTTCCCATAGCAGATGAGTCCTTTTACAAGTGTGACGAAGAACTATGCGGTTTCTTACTTCACCAACGATGTGCTAATCTCCCTCGGGAGAAATATACGTTTCTACATGCAGACCGACTTACTCTTTGCACCGACGAAAGGACAAATTCTAATGGCATTTCTCGCTGTGATGCTTGTCACTTGCATTTCAATGGGTTCAGCTACCGTTGCTTTAAGTGTAACATTGAATTTGATATTCAATGTTCTTCAGTTACTGAACCCTTTGAGTTCTATGGTCATGAGCATCCGTTAGTTCTTGAAGATGTTCCAACAGTGGAGATCGAGAAGGCCAAGGTCTGCAGTGGTTGCTGTCTTCAAGAATCTAAATATTTGCTAAGTTGTTTAATATGCAATCTATATTTGTGCCTTACATGTGCATTGTTACCCGGTAAGGCAATGTACAAGTATGATGAGCATTTCCTTACCATCCGAACCGGTCTTGAAGATGTTACCGGGGAATACCTATGTGACGTATGCGAAAACAAAATCGAAGAAAAGGGTAATTACTACAAGTGTTTCAAATGTGGTCCCGTGCTTCACGCTAATTGTGCCGTTGGGAGTTTGAGACATATGAGACCATGGCTAAGTTTTACATCACATGGACACGAGTACCAAGTGGTTCTCAATGATCGGACATCACAACTACATTGCAGCCAGTGTCTCCAGGATTGCAACGAACCACTGCTCTTGATGTCTACCACTACTACTGATGTTACTACTTACTTGTGTTCTTCTCCTTGTTTCACAGCTTATGTTTCGGCCTAACTAAATCTCCTCTTAGTTGCTTTTTTTTTTCTTTTCTTTTTGTGTGTTTTGTGTTGTGTTTATTTATCGGTAATAATGTGGAACAATGGCTCGTATGATCCTCGAGCCAGAAACAAATACCCATTTGTCTCTGTTATAAAATTTGTTTTCTTTTTTATTTTTTTATTTTCAAATCCAAAAAGTGGCTAGATACAAAATTGCCTTTAATGAAAACCATAAACTACAACCCAATCAAGTGTAAACCCTCTCGATTAACCCTAAACCCAATTCAAATTGGGTCAATTAACCCAAAAATTGAAATCCGCCCAGTTTACCCGAAAATCCCCTTTTACCCGAAAATCCCTACCTTCTCGGGATAACTAGGTGTTCTTAGTCCGAAAAAAATCTCAAAGCACTTCTCTACAATTGCGATTTCTTAGGATTTCTCGTCCGTTGGTGATGCATTGATCGATTGGATCATTGCTGTTGATGAGA